>OX578138.1:112365300-112617907 GCA_951213105.1 Amaurobius ferox
TCCATTTTTAAATAACTTCTGATTACAGAATTTTTCTTTTTCTTTTGCAAGAAAAAAATCTGAAAAATCTGTACCTTTTGTCCAAATATTGACAATTGTAGGATGTTTCCCTTCATTTTAATGGGCTTGAAAAAAATTTCTTGATTGATAGATACCAAGTTTGACAACATAATCTCTTGAGAGGATTGCAACTTTACCCCAGTGTGTGTGTGTGTGTGTGTGTGTGTGTGTGTGTGTGGGAGGGGGGCTAATAACTTTAGGAACACACAAATTGTATCGCCGTTTTTTTTTCACTGCAATGATTGAAACTGTTAAGTTTCGTGATGATTGAGTCATGAATAATCCCCTTTATGTATGTATAATTATGCCAAATTTTGTCCTATGTCCATGTTAAGAAAATATAAAATTTTCAAATAAATTTCGAAGGTTTCGTTCGAATTAAAAAAAATTCTATCTAGTTTTACGTTAACATAGCCGGATATAAAGTTACGTAAAAATCCGTTAATATTTGTGGCAGGTATTGTGTACACAAGAAATCTACCACAGACAGACGACAGACAGATAGACGGACATCACTCTAAAAATAGTCAAAACGTGTTCAGGAGGTCTTAAAACATACATTTGCATCAAAATATCAAAATCGAAAATTTTAGTAAAAACAATACTTTATACTATATTCTATAGTATGAGAGAGTGAAATTGACCTTTTTAATAAGTTTTACGCAAATATATTTAAATGATAGCTTATACCAAGAAACTTTTTTTTATATTCTGATACTGAGCAAACTAAAATATGAATGTATAAGCCGAGTAGATCTATGCACATCTGTTGATATAAATGCATTTCAAATGTTTGGTTGAATTGATGAATGAATGTTTTAAAGATCTAGTTTAAACGAGCTTTAGATGGGTGTATTCAGAAATATAAATTACGTGCTTCGTTTCAAAAATCATAATATTTACGTCAAGATACATTTTTCACTTTATATGGATAAAATGTACACCTAAGATAAAACTATTTTCGTCGAATTGAATAATCTTTAGTAATATTTTTAGGTTAGAAATATGGGTTGTGAGTATGATTATTCAGAGGAAATGAAGGGTAATTTATATAGACGACTAATTTTTAAATGCTAGAATATTTTTAAGTTTAAATAAGTATGGTGACACGTCCACTGCTTAAACAGATTAAATACACTAAAACGCCAAAAGCTTTATTTTCACAATTTAGGCTATAAATATTAGGACGTCAAAAGCTTTATTTTCAGAATTTAGGACATAAATATAAAACTGTCGAAAGCTTAATTTTCAGAATTTAGAACGTAACTAAAACGTCAAAAGTTTTATTTTCACAAATTAGGACGTAAATGCTGAAACGTCAAAGGCTTTATATTCAGAATTTAGGACACAAATACTAAAATGTTAAAAGCTTAATTTTCACAATTTAGGATGTAAATACTAAAACGTCAAACGCTTTGCTTTCAGAATTTAGGACATACGTATTAAAATATCAAAGCTTTATTTTAAGAATTTAGGAAGTTGTTGTTGAGACCCAGACCGTCCGACCTACCAGAAAGATGTAAGGTAACCGCTTGGACGGCCGGGAAGTGCCACCCAATTTAGACCGGAATTCAGTGAGGGAGGCATCCACAGGGATCGTACCCTCCTTCCCCTACCACCAACCTCTCGGAAGGACTTACGGACCCACATGTTTAACGTGATAGTACTCCGCATGAACACGGCGGCAGTTGTGGTAGCGTGCAAATCCAGCTCGCAAGCCACCGGGCTACCGCGCCCGAAATGTGCCAACAGCATGCGGTGTTCCCAGGTGGTCACTCACCCAAGTACTAACCGCGCCCGATACTGCTTGACTTCGGTGAGAATTTAGGAAATAAATACTGAAACGCCAAAAACTTTATTTTCACAAATTAGGACGTAAATACACACACACAAAAAAAAAGCGCAACATTTAGCGATTTCGATCGTCAAACGTCTGTCAACGAAAGGCATTAAGCAGAAAAGCATTACATAGGGAATTTGTACTAAGCCAAACGCGAACGAAAATTTGTATAACAGTGAGCCACAGAAAGAGGTAAAACCAGATCCACTGAGAATTATATAAACTAGCAAGACCTTCAGTCATTCTGCCCCGTAAATAGTTTAAATGAAATACTAAAAAACTCACTAAAAAATAAAAAATAATTTTTAACTATCACAGCATTCTTGGTCATATGCGACTCAATATAAAACCATGGGGCATCCATAAAGGAATTGTATTTGGACATTAACAGAATTTTAAGGAACAATAGAAGTGATAACATTGAAATAATTATATAATAATGATTACATTCAGTTCATTTAAATTATTCTTGAACAATTTTGATTTAACAATCTATCTTTCTTATATATGTCATTATCATTATGTTATTATCTTATATATGTTATCACTTCTGTCGTTCCTTAAAATTCTGTTAATGTCCAAATACAGTTATGGACGCCCGACTGTTTTATTCTTAGTCGCATATGACCAAGAATGCTGTGATAGCTAAAATTTATTTTTTTACTTTTTAGTGCATTTTACCAGAACCGTGAGTAGGGAATAGTAGGGGAACCCCCTACTATTCCCTACTACCGTGTAACTTAAAATGTTTTTATAATATTTTAATTCATACTTTTCAGTCTTTTGCGATTTTGCAATCAATCATTCATCAGATATCCAATCAAACCTTTTAAAAAAAATCTGATGTGGGCAACACATGACTTTCCTTATATAATGTAATGAATTTACTACTTTTACAGTAAAAAAAATAGGTTTTTCTTATAGTAGATACTAATATTCTTTCCAAGATATTGAATTTTCGACAATTAGTCTTCATTTTCATTGATTTAGCGTCATTTTTATCCATTTGGCGAGATTTTCGTTAATTTATCAACATTTCAAAAAGTCGCCAAGTTGGCGGCATTCCGCCAACTTCGTCGCCAAAATCTCGCCAAGCGTTATGGACGAAGAAATAAGTTATTCTTACAGAAGATAAATCACTATTGGCGTTCAAATACAAAAGTATCATTCAAAGTATCTTTTTTCATGAATGGAACGAGCTAGATACACAAGAATGATGTCACCCATTTTATCGCATGGTATTACATATGGAAAGTGAACCTGTTTCTCAATAAGAAACATTTTTTATATTTTATATGACTTTTTGATAATTTTTTTTTAAATGTGCAATATCTCGAGAACGGTTCGTGTTAGCGTTCCAAAATTTATGTCAATCGTTTTCTAATGAAAAATTACATAAGAAATGTCTATTTGCGTAACTTTATTAGTGGTTTCAATTTTTTGACGATTTTTTCAAAATTTCATTCGAAAATTTAGGGAGGTTCTGAACATTCGATTGCGTACAAAAATAATAGGCTTCCAGTATTTACGAATTGTGATTTTTGTACCAAATTTTGTTCGAATTGGTCCATTTGTTCGTCAGTTATCGTCTCCACAGACTCACTGACACACACACACACACACACACACATACACACACACACAGACATCACTTCAAAAATGTTTGATTCGTGATCAGGGATGCTTGAAACGTGCTCTCCCGTCGAAAACTCGAATTGGAATGTTCGACCCCGTCACAATACTTTCCTTATACATTATGTACATAAGGAAAGTAAAAATTATTAAATTCGACATGACCGATGGCTGTCTGTCTAGATGTCTGTTTCGATTTTTTTATGGCATTTCACTATCCGTAGCCACAACACAAAAAGAGGTATTATAATATCCATTGTTGTAAATAAATTAAAAGGTAGTCCAACGTCCAGCTTCGGTTTTAGTATCTGATATCACACTCAGCGTAAAGCTCCATAATTCTGTATTGTTGTAAATAAGTTAAAAATGAGTCCACTATATACAGCTTTGTTTTCAGTATCTGATATCATACGCAACGTAGAATTTCAGAATACTGTTCTTTATATATCGATGTGCATACAAAAAACATTGAACGTTAGAAAAAACGAAAAATAAAAAATACAAAAAGCATTGAGCATTAGAAAAAACGAAAAATAAAAAATACTAAACACATTGAGCATTAGAAAAAACGAAAAATAAAAAATACAAAAGACATTGAGCATTAGAAAAAACGAAAAACAAAAAAATACAAAATACATTGAGCATTTGAAAAAACGAAAAAAAAAATACAAAATACATTGAGCATTGGAAAAAACGAAAAATAAAAAGTCCACTTGAAAATGCACATAGAAGGGGGAGGGGGGGGGGGGAGCATTTTTAAATGGGTAAGTAGGTGGACATTGACTTACTTTTATGGAATCAAGTATTTAATGTTAAGCAAAACTAACATACATAGTTTAGAATATATTCTATTTCATTCTTTAGAATATATTTTAGAATACATAGTTTAGAATATATTCGTTGATTAAGGAACGATAAGTTGTTTGCAAGTTGTGCTTTTGTCTGTTTGTTTATTTATCTGTTCGTTTATTTATCTGTTCGTTTATTTGTCTGTTCGTTTGTCTGTTCGTTTAATATCACGGAAGAACTTGATTCTTTCCTGTTTTTGAGAATTATCATGAATTTAAAAAAAAAGAAAGACGACAAATATTAAAATTTCACCGCAAATAGTGAATAAAGTTTTCTTTTTACATTATATATTATGCACGAAGAACGAGCATGCAGCTAATTACATACTATTTCAATGGATTTTGCCTGTGCGACGAATTTTAAATTATTTAACTCTTGTACCGAATATACAGTAAACGAAGCAATTATTGCCACCTCATATTTTTAACATCTATAATTAACATTTAAAGACAGTTCCTGTGCAATTGACTCCTGTCATACTCCAGATCAGCAACGCATTCACTGGCGTCTATAAAGATGCTCTGCACGTGCTTGCGAAAGTGCGTGCAGAGAAATAAACCTAATAAAGACGAAGGAATTACGATCCTGCCCAGTTGAATGTTTAGCAATACGGGTGCTCCTTGAGGAAAACAGGTTTTATTAATTTGAAATAACATTCTGATAATATAATTAACCAAGTAATTTGTTTACATCGTTAAGTATAAAAAAATAGTAATAAACATGATATCCGGTTCTCAACCTTCTGATATCGAATGGTACAAAATTGATCTCTTAAGAGCCTACAGATATTGCTCGAGCTATCAATAAGAGATCAAGAGCTGTACGAAATTACCTAAAATATTCACATGGGTATGGGAATAAAAAGCGAGGCCCAACAGACCATAACGAATAAGGAATTTTGTCTTCTGAGGTGTGCAGCATAAATGAGAATGGTAACAGATAGACAATTGCCAGACGATTTAAATTTGCCAGTTACTATTCGAAGAACGCATGGCAGTTGTTGAATTAATCGTGATTTCGTTCGAGAAATCTCCGGAGGAAAGCAATGTCGTCTTCAGCTCCCCCCCCCCCCCCCCCCCCACACACACAAAGCTAATCGAAAAGAATTCGCTTGCAGCTATATGAGTTGGATCTCTTAAGTGGCGAAAAGTCTTTTTCTCTGAAGAGAAAAAAAATAATCTGGATGGCCCTGGTGGTATGCACAGTTAGTTATTGGATGGATGAGAAGCAAAAACGCTGGTCTCCCATATAAATGGTTGGATAATGATATAGGATGCAATTTTCTGGAGAAGAAAAGTAATGCTGAATTCGTAGATGGAAAAATGAGCAGTTCAAGTTATCAAAAAATGTTAAGAAAAAATGAATAAATAAATAAATAAATAATAATAATAATAAACACACACACACATACACAAAAGTAAAAACAAACGAACAATAAACAGTCTAAGTGTTATCAAGAAATGTTAAGCAAACAGTTTCCTGGAAATGGGTTTAAAATGGCCGGTCGAAATGGGCTATTTTCGCATGTTAACTGCAAAATTCATGTGTCGAAATTTCAAAGATTTTTAAGTCTAATAAAACAAAATGACTCGAATCTTGGTCAGGAAAATCACCTAATCTAAATACGCATAATAGAAAATATATGGTATATGGAGAACCGGAAGTTTTATGAATATTTTCAATACTTCATGAATAAAGAAATCGAGTTTGAAAACAGCTATTCTTGAATCAAGGAATTCTATCGCTGTGAAAAATATTCAAGACTTATATGACAGCTTATCATGTCGAAAGGAAGCATGATACAATGCTAAATGTGGATGGACAAATGGTCAAAATAGTAAAAAAATGCAGCTTTTAAAAATGACATAAATGAATTGGAAACCCAGAAGGGCATAACTATTTCACAATTCAGTCATCACATAAACGTGTAGAAAACATGTATATTAATAAAACAATCTTTTCACAAGTCGGCCATTTAAATCTCAAATCTATACCATGTTCAACCAAAATCTATGTTCAATGCAATGACTATATACAGACGGTCAGGGGTATATTAGGGGAAAGATTGGGAGTTTTAAGCCCAATTTTCATAAAATACTATCATAAACCTGATTTTTTTGTTAATTTTGTACGATTATCTTACGCCACCCTTTAAAACGAGTATGACCTATATATCTCCAAATGTTTATCTAATATGTGCATTGCAGATGGGTTCTATCTAAACTTAACAGATATATACCTCGTCTTGACTAATCTGTTATAGGTCAGTATGTATAACTCAATTTCATTTTACTGACGGAAAAGCTCGTTATACGTAAGGATCCACTGAAACATTTAGAATACTTTCATAAAAATGTGTGTGTATGTATTTGTGAATGTATTTATTCGTGTATGAATGTATATCTGTGATATTGGTGCATGTAAACTCCCACATAAAATATCATAGTGAACCGAACACATGCATGCATCATTATGATATTTTATATTCAGATACATTATACAAAAATCTGATGTGGACAATACATGACTTTCCTTATATAATGCAATGAATTTACTACTTTTACAGTAAAAAAAATAGGTTTTTCTTATAGTAGATACTTATATTCTTTCCAAGATATTGAATTTTCGGCAATTAGTCGTCATTTTCATTGATTTAGCGTCATTCTTACCCATTTGGCGAGATTTTCGTTAATTTAGTAACATTTAAGAAAGTCGCCAAGTTGGCGACATTCCACCAAATAAGTCACCAAAATCTCGCCAAGCGCTATGGACGAAAAAATAAGTTATTCTTATAGCAGATAAATGACTATTGGCGTTCAAATACAAAAGTATTACTCAAAGTATATTTTCTCATGAATGGAACGAGCTAGATCCACGACAATGATGTCACCAAATTTATTGCATGATATTACATATGAAAAGTGAGCATGTTTCTCAACAGCTAATATATTTTTTTAATTTATGGAATTTTCTGATAAATTTATTTGAAAAATTTGCAATATCTCGAGAACGGTTCATGCTAGCGTTCTAAAGTTTATGTCAATCATTTTCTAAGGAAAAATTACATACGAAATGCCTATTTGCGTTACTTTATTAAAGGTTTTGATTTTTTGATGATTTTTTCAAAATTTCACTCGAAAATTTAGGGGGTTCTGAACATTCGATTATGTTTTAAAGCAATAGGCTTCCAGTATTTATAGATTGTGATTTTTGTACCAAATTTCTTTCGAATCGGTCCATTCGTTCGTGAGATATCGTCTCCACAGTCTCTCTCTCTCTCTCTCTCTCACACACACACACACACACATACACACAGACATCACTTCAAAAATGTTCGATTCGTGATCAGGGATGCTTGAAACGTGCTCTCCCGTCGAAAATTCGAATTCGAATTTTCGACCCCGTCACAATACTTTCCTTATACATTATGTATATCAAGAAAGTAAAATTAGAACTGGATAGAATTTCTTGTAATTCACATGATCACAACAGGATTATTCGAAATTCAAAGATATTTATTCTATTTTTCCCATAGAGAACAATTAATATTTGAATATTTAGAATACGCTTCCATAGCAAATAACAGCATCCATGGACTAGTTTCGCGTTTATTATGCGCTCGTTAGGATAGAACAGTCGGTATCTACAATGGCATCAAGAAACTTGCAACTTGATATTAAGATAGTTTGTCCCTTGATATTAGTACAGCTTGCAATTTGATAGCTTGCAACATGATATTAGAATAGCTTGTAACTTGATACTAGTATAGCTTACCACTTAATATTAGTATAGACTGCAACTTGATATTAGTATAGCATGCAACTTGATGTTAGTATAGCTTGCAACTTGATATTATTATGGCTTACAACTTGATATTAGTATAGTTTGAAACTTGATATTAGTATAGCTTGCAACTTGATATTAGTATAGTCAGTATAGATAATTAATAGGCTGAAATTCGTTATGCATGTAAAATGCATTATTATTTATAAACAAAAATCAACTTAATGCATCACATTTACCGGTTTAATGCCACCTTATTAAGAAAATTTCTAGAAGAAGAACTTGCAAACGAAGGTTTACATTTTTCACTCTAATATTGGTACAAACTTGTGCGAAAAATATATATGAGAAAGTGTAGTGGAGACTCAGATTCTATATGTATTTTCCCTCTTGAACGTGCCTATGCAATCTTGCGTGTTTTTCGCCTCATTTGATGTTATCTTGCAATTTTTAAGACATTTGAAACGCATAAAGGTATTCCTTTGTACTTTTTATCCAATAACCTTTTTTTGCATTCATCTTACAATTATTTCATTGTTTTCATTTACGGGAAACAGCTACTTATTATGTCATTATAATCTCATTGTGTTTGAACCGAGGATTGTTTCCCTCTTTTTCCTCAAATGGCCGGACTCTTTGACATCCTACTTTCTTTTTCTAGTTTCTACTTTCATTGAATCATTAGCGTTAAGTTTCACTTCACTTAAGTAATATACGTGATCTGTCAGTCGTCTGTTTGGAATATTTTGATAATTTTTTCCCCCTCTTATACGAAACAAAGAATATTGGGAGGTTTCGAAAACGTTTGACAGATGGGGATATCGTTAACATATGTCGCTGCTATTGACGAAAAACTTCTTACCGCAGTGATTCCCAAACTTTTTTTTGTTTTGGCTGAATTTTCGGAGATATTTCGTAAAATCTCATGGATTCCTTACCTGGCGTTGTTGACACATATTAGGATTGACACTGGTAAATTTACAACTTTACAACTAGACGTGTAGAGCAAAAGAGTTTGTAAAGAGTCTTGCTGCCCTAACCGGGTATCTAACTCTGGACCTTCAAACAGGCCAGCCGACGCTTTACCGTTGAGCTACTGGAACAGAATTGCAAGCTCTTCTCTTTGAAGTCAATGAGATATTCATAGAGGGGGTTCGCCCCCCCCCCCGGAATGAAATATCTTAATACGTTCTTGTCTGTGCTCTCGTGTTTTCTCGTTCAATTGTGATCCATTATCAATTTAGGTAAGTTTTAGCCAAGTCTAGTTAGTTTTTTTTAAACTTTTATTTGGATTAAAAGTTCACTATACTTTTGATCCCCCCCCCCCCCCCCCCCCCCGAAATGAAATTTCTGGCTGCGTCTTTGAATAAATAATAACTTATTCATACTTTTGAATAAACTCAAAAATGAAAATAGACTCATAAAAAAATTATAAATAACTCATACTTTGGAATCGCTTAAGAATATTTATTGTTTATTTCTATTTATTAATTGCGGTTATAATTTATGTAACAAAATATTGTGCATCTCCCAAAAATATTCTTTGTGAATGGCAGTAATATTTTGAAACGAAATCAATTTAAATACTAACAAGAACGATCAATCATGCATAAAGCATTGATTATGAAACATTTTTCAACTTCATTGCAATTTTATATAAACATCTCTAAAATGCGATACATTCCTCGGAAATATTTTTAAAATTATCACAATACTACATTAATTTATTATATTTGAAAACTTCAAACTTCATTGAAAAAAATGAACATCATTCAAATGACGGCATTGAAATATAAATTGCCTGATTTAAACATCTCTAAAATGCAATTCATTCAGCTGTAATATTTTTAAAATTATCATAATACTACAATAATTTATTATATTTGAAAACTTCATCGAAAACAAATGAAATTTATTTAAATGACGTCATCGAAATTTAAATCGCCTGGCTCTCTCTATAAAAGTAACATTTCATTCGTAAACTGTTTTCCATTCCTTTCATTCATCACAATACTATAATAATTTATTTTATTTAAAAACTTAAAACCATGGAGGTGCAAATAATTTAACTCTATGCTTAAAACTTCATAGAAAAAATAATCGTTTGCTCCTCTGCGTAAAATCAATGAATGTTTCATTCATATCAACTATATTGCAGGCTCCATGAGTTAAATAATTTTACGTTAAAGAAATGCAGCAATTCTTATGCAACTCATTCTACAACTTTTGCTATTTACATTTTCTATAAGTGAAAGTAGGCTTCGTTGCAGAAATAATCAAAGTTGGACGATCATTTAAACACAACTATATTGTAATTGCGTTGTTTCAATGTGTAGATGCACAGAATTTAAGCAAAAATAAAACGGTTTTAGGACGGATACAACACTCAATATGAATTAAAAAGAACTTTAAAAATTACAATTTTGACACAAGATGCATGCCTCCCGGCCGTCCATACAGTTACCTTACACCTTTCTGGTAGGTCGGACGGTCTGGGTCTCAACAACAACAAGATGCATGCCATATTTTATTCTGAAGTGGGTCACGTGATATTTTCATATCATGGTCACGTGATCTCTCCATATAAAGAGTGTAATTATTATTTTAATTTTTATTTAGAAACTACTGAATATATTTTGCTGAATTTTTTATATATATTTTATGGGTTAATTAATATTTTATTTCATAAAACTTTCGAAGCAATTTGGGAATTTTAAATCCGCTTAAAAAATCTTTGAAAAATTGGGTCCCACAGGGTTCAATGTATTTCATTTTTTCAACTGAGGTTCAATCCAAGACTAATTGGGTGATATTATTCATTTATATGTCCATAGGTCCCACAGGCCGTCTGAAGAACATACTGAAATTGTATTTTGATAAAGTCATTTTTACGGCAGTTATCGTGCTAATGGACAGACAGACAGAATGAACAAAGTTATAAACACTTTTCAACTATGTTGTAAAGTGTTAAAAATACTAGTATATACATACGTACAAAAATTGTTCAAAAATCCCATATTGCTGATTATTCCTTAAGTCAACGCTAAGCTATCATAAACTATTCTAAGCTTTGCCCTATCTAACCTATTAGTTTAAAATCTAAACCATTATCCTTACTTTTTCTGTCTCAAAGAATGATTGATGATTAACCTTCTTATCTTTTTACTCGTAAACCTTACTTTAAGTATATGTATAGTATGTCAAGTATATGTATGTTGCTTTTGGAAAATCAAATCACTCACCTTTAGCTCGCCAGACGATGTTTCATCCATCGAGCTATAGCGGGGATTATTATTTTCCATACACAGAATAATACATATTGCTTTATCTACATATTTAGTATAATATTTAGGAAAAATATTTGAACGGGCTCGTGGATCCGAACTCGATTTTTCGGTGGATTCAAACGATTTAGTTTTAAGTATCTCTGAATTTTATTAAAAGCGTTTTTGAGGTGATGTCTGTGTGTGAGGCTGAGGACGCGATAAATCACAGACGAATCGAATATTTAGAAATAACATTTTGTACAATTATTACAATCACTGAGTATTGGACACACTATCGATTTTAAACGGGATTGAACGTTCTAAATACACCTCCCTCCAAAGGTAATTTTTTTTTTTTGGATGCATTTTTGAAAATATCGTAAAAATTTCGGAACTTTCAATAATGCTAACTACATAATCATTGCATACATAATTTTTCATTAAAACATGAATGGCGCAAACTTTAGATCTCTAGCATGGACCGTTTCTGATATATTTTACGTTTGCCAAAGAAATGCATAAAAAATTACATGAAGTTAAAAAAGTTATAAGTATCGTCAAATATGTTTACTTTCTCTATACAATATTATGCGACAAATCTATTAATATCATAATAGATAATTTATTATGCAACAAATCTTTTAATATCGTTATAGATTCTCTATTTTGCAACAATTTATTAATATGAATATAGTAGGTACTCTATCTTTTATCCGTTATCTCTAACAGTAAACGAGATAGCACCGCTCCCCCCCCCCCCCTAAAAAAGGGTCAGCCCCTTAAAGTCGTTTCATCGTATAGTGTCATAGGGGTTTTCTATACACATGCATAATATACAATAACCTTAATACTTTTCGAATTATTGGCAACATCCTTTACTTTCTTTGACATCCGGTATGTAGGGCAACAAACACTTTACTATCTGGAGGCGATGAATACATTGGATATCTAGTAGAGGGGTAAATATATCAAAAAATTAAATCTAAGTTCCTATAATCATAAATCAATCTTTAATTACCACAATGTAATTTATTTTAAAGAAAATTATATATAGTTCTAAGAACAATTACAAATGAAGGAACAGAAGAAAACATGTTTAACTGATATAATAACAACCGATATAATAATTACATATAAACAGGTTTATACGAATGTATGTAAATTCAACGCAGTCTCGTTCAATGCCGAAATATCTATTAAACGTCTGGTAATAGGCAGAAACGAGTTTTTTTTTTCAATTCGTTTACAAAGCTGTTGCTAAGAGTGGAAGAGAAAGTCACAAAATTTTTAATTTCCAATCACTTTTATTGAGGGTTAGAAAACATTAAAAAAGGAAACAAAGCACGGAAGAATCGTAGCAGCTGACCTCTATCGGGTTTGATTATCCAGTGGCTGTTCTCCCCCTCCCCCCCAAACAATGATAATGACACGCGAGAGCGGACTTTTCCTTCCGATTTCTCTCTCAGTTAATCTTGGCTTATATTTAAATGGTCTTGACCCATTATTTTCCCTGTAGTTGTTATTATTTTTTTTCTCCTTCCTCCCCATCGCGCCATATTTCGAAGAATGAATTAATGAATGGATCACGATTGTGGCGTGCACTGTCAAATAGTTCCATTGAATTTCCGACTTTTTGAATGATTTTTCCCTATCATTAGTCAAGGATGTAATTTCAATTCTATTCTGTTAGAACGTTCACACGGCAAATTTGCAAAGAATAAATTTTACATACAGGGAAAGTTCTTAAGCACCCTAGTAGCTTTGTAAAGAAAGGTCCGATGAGTGTACATGTTAGATCTGTCTATAGTAAAATGACCATGTCCGATGGAATAAAAAAGATTGCAGCTTTTGTAATGGAGAATTTATAAAGTTAGGATAACGAAATCGGCGACATAAGGAGATAGACGATAAAAAGCCAATTACGAAATTGTAACATCGTACATTCCAGTGGTTCTCAACCACGGGACCTAAAATATTTTTACGGGTCCGGAAAATTGAAATACAAAGAAATATAACGAGATCATGTGGATATTTTTCATATTTATAGGACTCTTTGCCTAATCCGAGAGTCCTCTACCTAATGCTTGCGAACATCGCAGTATTTCCGTGGGTGTAAAAAGGTATATTGTGTACTATGTTAATTATTTTAAATGTTTTACAGTTTAAAATCTATTATTTTAGAAACAGTTTGTACGGTCCCCCGGTCCAACCAATTACATTTAGGAAAATCATCCTCATACAATTTCATGCAACATGAAAAAAAATATTCCTTTTACGACCAAAATTCACCGAGTTATGAAGCATTAAACTTTATGGCTTAAGTCGCTTTTTCACGTACAAAAATGGCCCGTTTCAGGCAACCAACCAATCAGGGACCGTATTGACCATTTCTCCAGGCAACCAACCTATCAGTGACCGTATTGGCCATTTCTTAGCACAAAATATGCTCCAACTTTAAACAGCTATAAGTCGGTTAATTTTGGTCGTAAAAGGATGCTTTTTTTATTTTGCATAAAATTGTATGAGGATGATTTTCCTAAATATAATTGGTAGGATCGGGGGACTGTATAAAATTTATATTTCGTATTTATTTCAGAAATGCATTTATTGATTTAAACGGTTTCTAAGATAATAGATTTTAAAATTTAAAACATTTTTGCAATTGGAAGTGTATCTCTGTGACTAACGGTTGAGAAAATAGCCATTGGGCACAGATAGCACTGGACACCCTGCATATCACTCTACTTGCCGAATTTGTGTATGGAAATTGAAATTTGGAAATTTTAGAAAATTTAGTTGTTTGCGTTATGGGTTGGGAATCACTGTTCTAAACGTTGCAAACCTTTCTGAGAACGAAACCTTCATTTGTCTTGGGGGGGGGGGGGGGAGAGAAGAGAATGTAGTTGATCATGGTCAAGCGTTGTGACTTGATAAA
This sequence comes from Amaurobius ferox, assembly GCA_951213105.1. Taxonomy (NCBI): domain Eukaryota; kingdom Metazoa; phylum Arthropoda; class Arachnida; order Araneae; family Amaurobiidae; genus Amaurobius; species Amaurobius ferox. The sequence continues at coordinate 112,379,666 of OX578138.1, forward strand.
CGACTGGGCACTCGGGTTCAGGGTAAAATCGCAACGTAATTTATTTCTGCTGAAAAGACAAACTTAACATAACGACTTCATGGAACACACAGGAATAAATTGACAATTATTTTTCAATGTCAGCACAGCTACCTATACTACCCTGCTCTCAGTAGCGAATTTCCAATGAAACTAATGAATTTTAATCTTCACGTCCCGAGTTAATTAGAGGCACTCCACCAGGGACTCATTTTTTTCCGAACGTCTTTTCGTCGTAAAGAATCTAGCATTTTAAATTAAAATTTTCATTTTTATTTTTAAAATTTTCATTTTATTAATTCTCAACTGCCCGCATTTAAATGCAGTAAAAAATAATCCATTCGAAGACATTTAATTAAAATTTTCTTAGAATTCGAACAGACTTTCTGGCAAAAAAAAAAAATTCCTGATGTATAGATTTGAATTATGAATAATCTTTTTACAAGGTTAATAAGTTATTTTATTCTTCGATAACATAAAAGTTGTAAAGGTTGGAAAATACAAAAGCAAATACGGAACGCGGTTTCTCAGATCTTGTCGTTGAGCTCAATTCAATCCAAATCTAGATTAGTGTCTTTTTTCTATTAAAGGTTTCTGAAGAAAGGGAGAAAGTAGACACGCCCTTGAAACTTTAAGTTTAAAATGAAAAAAAAATCCCGTAAGTTATATATACTTGTAGCTTGTTGATAACATGATAATTAAACAATTAATGTACTATTTATGATATCATAAGGGCCTCTCGAGTAGGCTCAGGGGCCCTTACTAGAAACCATTAATTAGTTACTGCCTATCTTGACATTATATAGTGGACAGGTAAACGAGAACTCAAAACATAAATACTCGATACTTACAATCAAAACAACTATATACTCATATCAATAGTCCAACTTAAACTCAAAGAAACCTTAGTAATATATAATATTTTTAGCCAAATCATCTACAATCATCACTAAACAGATATTACTTTAATAATTTGACTTAATGATTACTTTAATAATTTGACTTAATGATTACTTTAATAATTTGACTTAATGATTACTTTAATAATTTGCTGCACTGAGTGCAGCTAATGCGAACAACTCACACTGCTCTTTGGTTTGTGTGTTATTAAATGATATTTCTTAAATACTGTTTTCATCGATATTGGCTTGTATAATATGCAGAGAAATCCAGAGGTTTGTTACAGTCAAATTATAAAATAATGAAACAATAACATTTTCATAAAATGTTATAATCGTTACGATGTTACTGAATTGCACATTCTGAAAATAAATCAGAATATATTTAATTGGTGCTAAAGAAGAAACTCTGGTAGATAATTAAGAATACATTTAATTGCTCTGAGATTAAAATACTTATTTAGTAACAACATATCACTCCCTCCCCAAAAAGTCTGAGATGTAAAATAAGGGGGTGGGGGGCGATATTTTTTATAAATCTGCTTACTCATATCTCATACAAAATTGATATCGTAAATGGAGCTGTTGACATTGTAACCTAAGGTATCAACTAGAAGGCTGAACTAGAAAAATTCGCCCTCGTTATCTTTTTTAACATCACTGATGTTTTTGCGGAGTATAGCATATCTTTTTTGAGGCTTATAAAGATGATTCCATATATTCTGAGGTTTATATGGAGGATATCATTGTTAATTTGTCATTGCAATGGCTACAGTTTTGACACAAATGTAGGACTTATTTTAGATTTTTAACTTAAAATAAAGGAAGACTTAAAAATGCAAAATTTTTAGGTGAGTCTCAACCTGTTTGTGAACATACCTGTAAATTTCTTCAAAATCAGATGAATTTTTCATATAGAAACGTTGTATGAAAAAGAGAAGAGGACGAAAACCATAAGACCTTTTTCTGAAATTCAAAGTGTTGTATCTTCCTCACTTTTGAAAATACAATCATGTGATTTCGGAATAATATACTGACCCTATATCTTTCCAACGTGTCGTCTAAAATTCTTTTAATCACTCTAGTTTGGGAGATATAGGGTATGTAGTTTGTAATAATTTCTGGAATATTGTCTTGCAGAGCTTCGCAAACACTTGAAATAGTTGAGATTCAAAGTATTGTTATGAAATGCATACCCTTTGTTAATTTATTTACTTGTTAATTAATTAAAAGTAAAAATTAACATAATCAAATTTAGAATAAGAAGTTTAGCCATTTTCTTTCTGGCCACAAAGGCAACGTACGTCCTACTCCTTCCCGAGTTGCTCGCCAACTGAAAATTTAATTACTTAATTTTTACTTAACGTTTTCAATGTTAATGCGCGCTCGTGACGTCACAGAAAAATAATTCTTATATCTTTTCATACAAAATATGTATGGCGTGAAAATAATGAAACGTCATCATGTATCAAAGCGCGAATGGTTGCTAACGTAGACTGAGGGAATCCAAGAATACGAGGTGCAAGATTTGGCGATTTATCAGATGGAATACAATTTATTTTTAGGAATAACAATTCAAAATCGAAAATGGCGCAAATTGAAATTTTCGGAATACGAAAGAATAAAAAGGGATTTTTGAAAAAGACCTTTTCGAAAATGAAATTTACAAATAATTAATTAACAAGGGATATGCATTTCATAACAGTATCAACCGGTTTTGAAGCCAAAAATAGCCTCTTTGGCTTTGTTTAAAATAAATGGATAGAGCAACTACATAAGTAAAAGAAAGAAGCTGATGCGGTTGCTATGTCAATATGAAGACGGAGGTTGTTTTTCCGCTCAAATTCGATTGATACTTTTAGTCAACTGTTTATATTGTTGCTGTGTAATTTGAGATTTTTTAGACAACTGTTGTAGCAAATTTATATACCACTTCAATACATCAGGACATCTGCAAAAATCGAAGTAATATTATAATAAGAAGTGGTTTTTTTTATTCCGAATCGTACTCAAAACTAATCAGCACCAGATTCGCCCACAAGTGACTTACCAAATTTTATGAAATTCGGTCAATTAGTTTTTTAGTTAGAGTGGATACAAAATATGCACAGACAGACACACACACACAGACGTCACTCTAAAAATAGTTTTTTCGTATTCTAGAGGACTCGAAACGTGTAGATCCGTCGAAAACTCGAGTTGCGATTTTTGACATGATTCCAATACTTCCCGTTACATTGCCATGTATTGCAGGGAAAGTAAAAATACATGTATTCAAAAAATCAAATTCGACACTTACAAATTTACAGGGGCGCGGTAGCCCATTGGTTAGCGCGCTGGAGTTGCACTCGGTAGGCCCGGGTTCGATTCCAGCCGCTGCCAAAACTACCGCCGTGTTCATGCGGAGTACGATCACGTTAAACATGTGGGTCCGAAAGTCCTTCCGAGAGGTTGGTGGTAGGGGAAGGAGGGTACGATCCCTGTGGATGCCTCCCCCACTGGGTTCCGGTCTAAATTGGGTGGCACTTCCCGACCGTCCAAACAGTTACCTTACACCTTTCTGGTAGGTCGGACGGTCTGGGTTTCAACAACAACTTACAAATTTACAGACTAGAGTGCTAACCATTTGACAACTAGTGCTGTCCAGTTGGTCTTTAAAACAGAATTTTTAAATAAAAAGCTCAAAATGAGCTTATATTAAATGAAAAAAATAAAATTGCAATTTAAAACAACGCTTTTCGGGATGTCAAATTGAAGTTGAGCTAGGATAATTAAAATCTCACATAGTAAAAAATAATTGCTTTTATTTAAAAGACTTTTGCAACTGACTTTTATTACTCTTTCATTTGCAGTTTACAGATGATCTGCTTTATGTTTTCTGTCATTTTTCAAAATATATAAATTTCATCTAATTGCTAATAAAATAAATCGTCATTAGTCAAGCTTGTTAATACATATTTGTTTTATTAATACATATTTATTATTAACAAGATAGATATTATAAAATAAAAAGCTGTAATATTTTTCGCATTTATTTTCACCTTTTCCTACTATACAAAATAAGTTATATCAAAGTTTTTCGAATTCAAGTTTTTGAAGTACATACATAGTTATGGTGAAAAACTATCTAACAATGTTAGGAAAAAAAGTCCATTTGTGAATGCTATGTGTGAGTTGTGTCTATGTGTGAGTTTGTAAGTTATTTCCTTAATAATCGAGATTTTCCTAAGAAAATTTCGTATTGTACAAACAGATACCATTAGCAACATATAAATAGCGGAGAGGAGTGGGGGGGGGGGGGGAGTGAGTAGTGTCTGGGTATGTATTTTCATTTCGGAAATTTTAAGTTCAAAATATGACTACATTAGTAATTATACAAAATATCTTACATCTTACACCCCGGGGATTAGTAATTATATAAAATATTCTAAATATTGCATCTCGGGGAAAGGGGAGGGTGAGGGGGGGGATACCGCCTATCTTTAAGTAACGGCCGTGAAATCTAAGCTGTAATGTCGAATTATCCAAATGGCAGCCATCGAACAAGGATGGTGCTTAGATGATATATTTAAAATGCACTAAATTACTATATTTTATTTTAAAATGAACAAATATTTTTGATTAATGAAATAAGTAATCATAATAAAGTGTGATGCATAAATATTAATGGGATGGCAGCAAAAATATTTTGATCTAAATTTTTACTCCAGAATTTATAGAAGTTGAATGCCTTGTATAAGGAGAGAAGAAATAAAATGATTTTAAATATATGTGTTTATGTCACTGCCATGTTTTCTTTAGATGGAGTATTTATTTATGCACACAAAACGTTCTATATCCACTTTTCAACAGATAAAACTGTTTAATTTACTAAAATCTTTCAACCCGAAGTCTTCAATTTTAATTAAACATTTTTGGCCATAAGAATAAACAAATAGGATCATTATAAAAATAACATATCCGCTAAACTCCAACAACAACATTGAAATAAAACGTTTCGTACTGCACAAATTATTGTCATATTGCACACAATGTGCGCTACTGCACTTTAAAAAACCCCGTTCGATGAAATTTGGAGTGAACGAACTCTTCGACCGAATGGCTATGGAACTTTATATCCAAAATGATTATGTAAGAAGCTGTAATTAGGTAGTTTTCGTAATTTTCATGATTAGAACGTTTTATGAAATTTAGATCTTGATAACATTATTCCTTATGGAGAAACAATGGCAAGAGCCGGAAAAATGATAGAATATTAGCCTCTACAGGAAAATGGCGATTTGAAATTTGTTACGCATAAAAAATATTATAAAAACAGTAACAGTTAACGTTAAACAGCTGATAAATATCTAATTCACCAATCTGACTGCGTATAATTTATGACCTATTGTCAACGAAGAAAAAACTTTAAAATCGATTTTAAAATATATGAGTTGCGAATGAAGGCCACTTCAAGCATGTCATTAGAGGGCATGTCATTTTCCAGACTTTCGCAGCAAGAGAATTTTCTTTGCAAGTGTGTCATAAATTGAATGGAATTACAGTTGGTATTTTGCATATAATGTACGTTGAATTTGTTAAAGTGAAGAGTAGTTGTTAAAGTGATAATTAATAAGTTAATAGTTGTTAAAATGATTTGTGAACATGACATTTACCATAATATTAATTTCGACAAAAGTGGACTTTGGGATGTTTTAACTCGAGTGGGACCTGACAGTCCAGATTTTTTTTTATCTTTTTTTCGTCAGGTATAGAAATAATAATTACATCTAACATATTCTAAATAATAATATCTATCACTTTGTAAAGTACCTTGCTGCCCTCACCGGGAATGGATAGCTGGATCTCCGAGCTGTCCAGCTGGCGCTCTACCGTTGAGCTACTGGGACGAAATTGCAAATTCTTATCGTCTAAGTGAACTCTGCATTCTCCACCCTCTAATGCCAGATTGACGTGTAACTGACAATCTGACTGACTACCTCCTGCTATTTTTACTTCAGGTCAGCCTCCTGACACTACTACTTTTACCCAGGCTAATACCTTGCGTGGTCGATATCCTCTTAATTTTGAAATCTACGCTCGATCTCGCAGAGTTCACTGAATCTGTACTAGTCGTACTAGGATCACTTTCAGACTCCCGGCATCTTTGCATTAACCTACAGGGTTAATTTGCTCGGACGCCATTGCTGCCCCAACCGGGAATCGAACCCTGGATCTCCGAGCTGTCCGCTGACGCTCTAACGTTGAGCTACTGGGACGAAATTGCAAGCTCTTATCTCGAAGTGGACTCTGCAATGTTAATTAGGAAAAACACTTTGTGCAAAGGATTAAAGAAAAAAACTCAAATAACGTAATTAGAATCAACCTGAGTTAGAGACAGCCAGTCTCACACGGCTGTATATGATAAAATTATGTTAATACGGAAAGGGAAAGTATTAATTATAAGTATCAGCGGTTTATGAGCAAAAAGTGTATCTTTTCTGGGGGAGATAAAAAGACCAAGCAACCATCTCAGACAAATCAAGAAAAGTTTTCCTCGCCGGAGAGTGGCACACGCGACCAATAAATTATAACGTTGCATTCATGAAAAAAAAAAGGAGTAATCAAGGAGTTACCTCTCATTATCAAGCCAAAATGAGTTATTACTCAAATATTATTATCTGTTGTACCTGACTGGTAGAGGCTGTCACGTCCAAAAGTTAATCTGGTTCAAATAGGCATCAGATAGTCTGCTGTAACTGTTTGGAAAATACTTGTAGTGTTTTTGAATGAGGCTTATTCAGAAATGAAGATACATCTTTAACAATATAAATATTTATTAGCAAATTTAAAACACCTATCTTAGGTTACATAATAACGTAAAAACCATGTCCTGCAACAGTAACATTCGATAGTACGTATACACTTCCATACTGCTATTTTGCCTCTGCCTCTCTGCCGTAACCATCCATCTCATCCGCTTTCATACTCGACACTTTCTCCCGTTACGGTTCCCAGTTACAGTTTTACCTTAAGATTAATTTGCAGTTAGCTTAAGTAAATATTATTTCCCAACAAATCCCTTATTATAAAGCGTAGGAGATAATCTTACACTGCAAAAATGGAGCTAGTTCCATTTTCCATTTTCGCACGGTAAAATCATCGTCTATGCTTCGATAGTCAATAACTTTCCGCACAGCTACTTCAATTAATTATTATGTAACAGCCATATAATAACTTAGTTATGTAATAATCACGCTGTTTGATTTTTTCAATATTTATGATATTCTAAAATATTCTAAAGTATTCAATTGGTATCAATGAAAGGACTATAAAGAAGATATTTCTTAAATTTCAAACGATAAATGGAGGACATTTTCAAATTGTATGAGTAAACCTTTGCTGCCTATAATTAACTTTTTGCTGTACTAACAATACATTTCCGAAACATAGTATAATGTATAGGAGAAGTATTGTGACGGGATCGAGAATTCGATTTCGAATTTTAGACGATAGAGCATTCTTCAAACATCCCTGAACTTGAATAGAACGTTTTTGTGTGTGATATCTGTGTGTATGTGTGTGTGCCAGTAAGTCTGCGAAAGTGATATGCCAAGAACGAATGGAAAAAGATTAAAAAAAATTGGATACGATTATTACTATTAGTGAGTACTGGAACCCTATTGGTTTTAAATGCGATCGAGATGTTTAGAAGATTTCTAAATTTTCGAATGAATTTCAGAGAAAAATCATTAAAATATCAGTACCTTTATTTATGTTAAATAAATTATCATTTCTTACGCAATTTATTATTAGAAAATAAACGGCACCAACTTTAGAACACTAGCATAAACCGTTCTCGAGATATGGGACTTTTTGACATAAATTTATTAAAAAAGTTACACAAATTTAAAATAAGCAGAAAGTATTTTTAAATAGGTTGACGTTGGCTATACATTTGATGAAATATTGTCAACTTGGGAATTTTTTAAAAAATGTTGCCAAACTGACGAAAATGTTGACAAATTTAAAGAAATTACGCTTAATCACCGAAAATGACACCAAAATTGATGAAAATTCAATATCTTTGATAATTCCAATCGCTTTGGTGGAATTAATATTTTTAATTTGAAGTATAGTGCGTTTCATAAAGTAAGATTATTTATTTATTTATTTTTTTATTTTTTTTGGGGGGGGGGAGGAGGAGTTAAAAGTGTTGGAAATTAATTGCGCTTTATAAGGGAGTTATATAGTAATTACATCAGTAATTTGTATGTGAAAGAAGGGAAGTCATTGAATTATGTTGGGAAAGTCATGTGTTGTTCATATCAGCTTTTAAAAGATATATATTTATATATTTTATTTTACTCAAAATAGAGCGCAACGTATGAAAATAAAAAATCTGATGTGGGCAGCACATGACTTTCCCTGCAGACTTATATACACGTTCTATTTATTTTAATTACATTTAATTCACTTATAATTCAATTTTCGTTCTCATTCGGTAACTGGACTTATTTTCAAAGATGGCGTAGAGAACATACGAAAAAACTAAAATATCTCGAGAACGACTAGACCTAGTGTAATGGGGTTGGTCTTATTCTTTTCTTCGTTAAAAATTACGTATAAAACTAAAATTTAATGGATATATTTGGCATACGTAGTTTTTTATTTTAGATTTTGACGATTTTTGCGGGCCATTTTGCAAAAAAGGCAGGTTATTTTTTTCCGAATCGTACCAAAATCTAATCAGCACCAGGGTGACCTACAAGCGACTTATTTACCGAATTTTGTGAAATTCGGTCCATTAGTTTTTCAACTAGAGTGGATACAAGCTTTTGCGGGTCGTTTCGCAAAAAATGCGGGTTCTTTTATCCCGAATCGCACCCAAAACTAATCAGCACCAGATTCGCCCACAAGTGACTTACCTACCAAATTTTATGAAATTCGGTCCATTAGTTTTTTAGTTAGAGTGGATACAAAATCTGCACACACAGACACACAGACAGACAGACAGACAGACAGACAGACAGACATACAGACACACCCACAGACGTCAAGCTAAAAATAGTTTTTTCGTATTCTAGAGGTCTCGAAACGTGTAGATCCATTGAAAACTCGAGTTGCGATTTTCGACATGATTCCAATACTTTCCCTATACATTACCATGTATTGCAGGGAAAGTAAAAATCTGATGTGGGCAGCACATGACTTTCCCTGCAGACTTATATCCATGTTCTCTTTAATTTAATTAAATTTATTTCACTTTTAATTCAATTTTCGTTCTCATTCGGTAACCGGACTTATTTTCAAAGGTGGCGCAGAGAAAATACGAAACACTAAAATATCTCGAGAACGGCTAGTCCTAATGTAATGGGGTTGGTCTTATTCTTTTCTTCGCTAGAAATTACGTGTTAAACAAGTATTTAATGGATATATTTGAGCATACGTAGTTCTTTAGTTTAGATTTGGACGTTTTTTGCGGGCCATTCTGCCAAAAAAGGCAGGTTATTTTTTTCTGAATCGTACCAAAATCTAATCAGCACCAGGGTGACCTGTACGTGACTCATCTACCGAATTTTGTGAAATTCGGTCCATTAGTTTTTCAGCTACAGTGGATACAAGCTTTTGCGGGTCATTTCACAAAAACGGCGGGTTCTTTTATTCCGAATCGTACCCAAAACTAATCAGCACCAGCCCCGCCCACAAGTGACTTACCTACAAAATTTTGTGAAATTCGGTCCATTAGTGTTTTAGTTAGAGTGGATACAAAATCTGCACAGACAGACACACAGACAGACACACAGACAGACACACAGACAGACACACAGACAGACAGACACACACACAGACGTCACGCTAAAAATGGTTTTTTCGTATTCTAGAGCTCTCGAAACGTATAGATCTGTCAAAAACTCGAGTTGCGATTTTCGGCATGATTCCAATACTTTCCCTATACATTACCATGTATTGCAGGGAAAGTAAAAATCTGATGTGGGCAGCACATGACTTTCCCTGCAGACTTATATCCATGTTCTCTTTATTTTAATTAAATTTATTTCACTTTTAATTCAATTTTCGTTCTCATTCGGTAACCGGACTTATTTTCAAAGGTGGCGTAGAGAAAATACGAAAAACTGAAATATCTCGAGAACGGCTAGTCCTAATGTAATGGGGTTGGTCTTATTCTTTTCTTCGCTAAAAATTACGTAATAAACAAGTATTTAATGGATATATTTGAGCATACGTAGTTCTTTAGTTTAGATTTGGACGATTTTTGCGGGCCATTCTGCAAAAAAAACCAGGTTATTTTTTTCTGAATCGTACCAAAATCTAATCAGCACCAGGGTGACCTATACGTGACTTATCTACCGAATTTTGTGAAATTCGGTCCATTAGTTCTTCAGCTACAGTGGATACAAGCTTTTGCGGGCCATTTCACAAAAAAGGCGGGTTGTTTTATTCCGAATCGTACCCAAAACTAATCAGCACCAGCCCCGCCTACAAGTGACTTACCTACAAAATTTTGTGAAATTCGGTCTATTAGTTTTTTAGTTAGAGTGGATACAAAATCTGAACAGACAGACACACAGACAGACAGACACACAGACACACAGACACACAGAGAGACAGACACACACACAGACGTCACGCTAAAAATGGTTTTTTCGTATTCTAGAGGTCTCGAAACGTGTAGATCCATCGAAAACTCGAGTTGCGATTTTCGGCATGATTCCAATACTTTCCCTATACATTACCATGTATTGCAGGGAAAGTAAAAATGACACATATAAAATAAGAGCACAAGAGTGAAACTTTTTGAGCGCAAATGGCTTGGCTTTGGTAATATCCAAATGCATGTTGTTAATGCCATACACACTACCTGCCATACACACTCACGCCTCTTAAATAAATCACGCTTCTTTTCTTTTCTGTACGAATCACTGATAAAAAGCACTTAATTGCTCTTTGAAATACTGATAAGAGATCATTTTTACTTTCCCTGCAATACATGGTAATGTATAGGGAAAGTATTGGAATCATGCCGAAAATCACAACTCGAGTTTTCGACGGATCTACACGTTTCGAGACCCCTAGAATACGAAAAAACCATTTTTAGCGTGACGTCTGTGCGTGTGTCTGTGTGTCTGTCTGTCTGTCTGTCTGTCTGTCTGTCTGTCTGTGTGTCTGTCTGTGTGTCTGTCTGTCTGTCTGTGCAGATTTTGTATCCACTGTAACTAAAAAACTAATCGACCGAATTTCACAAAATTTGGTAGGTAAGTCACTTGTGGGCGGGGCTAGTGCTGATTAGTTTTGGGTACGATTCGGAATAAAAGAACCCGCCTTTTTTTGCGAAATGGCCCGCAAAAGCTTGTATCCACTCTAGCTGAAAAACTAATGAACCGAATTTCACAAAATTCGGTAGATGAGTCACGTATAGGTCACTCTGGTGCTGATTAGATTTTGGTACGATTCGGAAAAAAATAACCTGCCTTTTTTTGCAAAACGGCCCGCAAAAATCTTCAAAATCTAAACTAAGGAACTTGGTATACTTAGATATATCCATTAAATGCCCGTTTAATACGTGATGTTTAACGACGAAAAGAATAAGACCAACCCCATTACACTAGGACTAGCCGTTCTCGAGATATTTTAGTTTTTCGTACTTTCCCTACGCCACCTTTGAAAATAAGCCCGGTTACCGAATGAGAACGAAATTTGAATTAAAAGTGAATTACATTTAATTGAAATAAATAGAACGTGGATATAAGTTTGCAGGGAAAGTCATGTGCTGCCCACATCAGATTTTTTTATTTTGAAGGTATCGCCTACAGATATTAAGAATGTATATTTTACCCTGAAAAACATGAATTAGCATTCAAAGCATTAATATGTAAATAATTTTGAGACTGCGTCAGTCCGACATGATATGTTGAAGGTTTAAATTTCAAGGTTTATGGGATACAACTATTTATGCTTATTTTAAAAATGAAGCAATATACAAAGCGAAAACACCGTATAATTTTATTGACCAAGCTCATTAAATTCCTTTTATGTTCTACACTTAAGCCACTTTGGTGCCAAAATGATTAGCGAACTGGTCTTTGGATCCAAAACTATTGAACTAGAAAATCAAGTAAGAAAGGGAAGTGCTGAGCATGGTGGATGTTTGCAATGATTCAGGATACATTTTAAAGCTATAGGCCCCAGTCAAATTCGTCCCCAAACTTCAGAAACGACCGTAGAGTGACAAAACAACCGAATCCAACCTATCTTTATGTAAATATATTGCGAATACGCCATGAAGCGGATGAAATAAATATGGTTAAATGTATAATTAAATACGTGTTTGTCATACGCAAACTCTGATTACAAAGTGAATAACATCACTTCCATTGCGATGGAATAAACCGTCCTTATGAAGTTATTATATTATTATAGGGATGGCTTCATGTTAAAATTCACTAAGTCGCTAAATGAAGAGGTAGATTTTTGCTTTCCCTGCAATACATGGTAATGTATAGGGAAAGTATTGGAATCATGTCGAAAATCGCAACTCGAGTTTTCGACAGATCTACACGTTTCGAGACCTCTAGAATACGAAAAAACTATTTTTAGCGTGACGTCTGTGTGTGTGTCTGTGTGTCTGTCTGTGTGTCTGTCTGTGTGTCTGTGTGTCTGTCTGTGTGTCTATCTGTCTGTCTGTGCAGATTTTGTATCCACTCTAACTAAAAAACAAATGGACCGAATTTCATAAAATTTGGTAGGTAAGTCACTTGTGCACGAATCTGGTGCTGATTAGTTTTGGGTACCACTCGGGTTAAAAAAACCCGCTTTTTTTTGCGAAATAGCCCGCAAAAGCTTGTATCCACTCTAACTGAAAAACTAATGGACTGAATTTAACAAAATTTGGTAGATAAGTGGCTTGTAGGCCATCCTGGTGCTGATTAGATTTTGGTATAATTCGAAAAAAAATAACCTGCCTTTTTTTGCAAAATGACCCGCAAAAATCATCAAACTCTAAACTTAAGAACTACGTATGCTCAAATATAGCCATTAAATGCTTGTTTAATATGTAATATTTAGCGAAGAAAAGAATAAGACCATCCCCATTACACTAGGACTAGCCGTTCTCGAGATATTTTAGTTTTTCTTATTTTTCTTACACCATTTTTGAAAATAAGTCCAGTTTTCAAATGAGAACGAAAATTGAATTAAAAGTGAATTAAATTTAATTTAAATAAATAGAACGTGAATATAAGTATGCAGGGAAAGTCATGTGCTGCCCACATCAGATTTTTAAAATTGCGAATTAGCTGTGATTTCAAATAAGTATTCATTTTGTGTGGATAAATGCACTATAGAAGAATAAAAAGAATACATTTTCATCTGTAGGAAGTGCTGCAAAACTTTTGATTTTCGCATCATTTTATTAGGTTTATACAGATTTATTTAGAGTTTTCTGAAGAGAACTGAGCGGAATGATTACACACGTGCCGCTGCAGATCCTAAATTATCTGAATTGCATCTGAAAAGCTGAAACAGATAATCGTAATCAATTGAGGAAAGTTTTAGAATTATATATAAAGCTATCAAATAGAAATCGCCGGTAATCGCACATGACTAATATTGCACCATTTTCAGAAACACGATCAATCATAATTGGGTACCGAAATGAATTGTCACACGAAGATGGATCCATCCTAAGGGCACTTTGAAGCATGGGGCAATTCATGTTCGATGTCCGGAGTCAATTTCTATTCTTCAATGCAAGGTTATCTGATAGCAATGCGTATTTACCTACAGGAAGAAAAATGGCCAAACACTTATTGGTTTATTTTTTATCCTATGCCAGAAGACGGAAGGTCATCTTCTTACCATCCAGTATAGACAAGAGTGTGCAGCAGCGCATTGGGTGGGAAAGGTGGTCCTAGATATAACAGATTTTTTCACAGTATTTAAGATAATTGGCCTTCATAACTGCTTTAAAGTTACAGAATGGCCAGAATAGGCCCTCCTTAATTCCGATTTCATTTTTATGTGTCCGCAAATAGTTATGGTCTATTGTCAATCTAAACTTTAATGTAAAATTTCTTCTTGGTATATCGGGTAGAATTCAACTAGTCAGTAGTTTTTCCCAAGATTTTCCAACAGCATATTATTTATATTCGTCCCTTACAACCAGATTTATTTCATTGCATATGTCAGTTTTAGCATGCTAGTAAGTCATAGGTTTCCCATTCTGGGTCCCCCCTTGTCAATGGGTCGGTCTGTTCATTTCCAGAGATTCAGCAATGATTTGGAATACACTGATACACAATATCACAGCCTGCTGTCATAAGGTTCTTTCCCAAAGTTCAGCCGGTGCAATAGTATAGGGTGGCCATAGAATAACTTTCCCTGTTTGGAGGCGTCTGCAGCTAAAACTAATGAACGAAATGAAACCAAATGTTAAATACAGACTGTGGAAGGCATGGGGAGATGAATTCCGCTAAAAAAAAAAGTACCAAAAGTCGCCGATAGGGGAGATTTTGGCGCTGTCGGAACCGAAAACGAGTAAATAATTACAATGAACACACGCAAAATGGAGTATGCAGAATTTTAATAATGTTTTAGTAATAAAAAATGAGCATACCATGCAGTTATGAATGAATTTATGAAACTCACAGAAAATAATCTTCATAAATTCATTCATAACTGTATGGTATGTTCATTTTTTATTACTCAAACATTATTGAAATTCTGCATATTCCATTTTGCGTGTGTTCATTGTAATTCACTCGTTTTCGCTTCCGACAGCGTCAAAATCTTCCCTATCGGCGACTTTTAGTACTATTATTTTTTTTGCGGAATTCATCTCCCCATGCCTTTCACAATCTGTATTTGAAATTTGGTTTCATTTCGTTCATTAGTTTTAGCTGCAGACGCCTCCAAACAGGGAAAGTTATTTTATGGGTACCCTGCAATTTCAAGATCCAGTGATCGGGTGTTCAAATCCTTCTCTGAGTAAGATGTTATAAAATTCCTACATAAAACTAGTATTTGGGCGACTCAAAATAAAGCGAGGGATATTTCAATTTAATTTAAAAAATTATTTTTCATGGAATTGAAAAATAATTTATAATTCAAAAATTTTCTACAAAAGTACATTGCAATTTATAAATTTATTATAGAAATAGTGCAGTAGTTACTGGCTCGCTTCTCTTTTGCAATGTTTGTAAAATTTTGTTAGAATGCGAGTTTGATCTGTATCGATTTGAAAATTTCATACAATAGTCTATCTTTAGAGAAGGAAAGAACAAATTACAACAAATATAAAACGCACACACAAAAGAACATATAAAACACAATGACATGAGTACCTAAAACTTGAAAATTAAAATAAATAATTCAGAAACATATTTCACATTATAATGCAATCATCTGAATTTCTAACATCTTAAAACTGATATTATAAAATTAAAAATATGATGTGGGCAGCACATGACTTTCCCTGCAGACTTATATTCACGTTCTCTTTATTTTAATTACATTTAATTCACTTTTAATTCAATTTTCGTTCTCGTTTGATAACTGGACTTATTTTCAAAGATGGCGTAGAGAACATACGAAAAAACTAAAATTTCTCGAGAACGGCTACTCCTAGTGTAATGGGGTTGGTCTTATTCTTTTCTTCGTTAAAAATTACGCATTAAACAAGCATTTTATGGATATATTTAAGCATACGTAGTTTTTTTTTTATAGATTTTGGCGATTTTTGCGGGCCGTTTTGCAAAAAAAAAGCAGGTTGTTTTTTTCCGAATCATACCAAAATCTAATCAGCACCAGCGTGTCCCACAAGTGTGACTTACCTACCAAATTTTGTGGAATTCGGTCTGTTATTTTTTCAGCTAGAGTGAATACAAGCTTTTAGAGGGCCATTTCGCAAAAAAAGGCGGGTTATTTTATCCCGAATCGTACTTAAAACTAATCAGCACCAGATTCGCCTACAAGTGGCTTACCTACCAAATTTTATGAAATTCGGTTAATTACTTTTTGAGTTAGAGTGAATACAAAATCTGCACAGACAGACAGACACACAGACAGACACACAGACACACACGCAGACGTCACGCTAAAAGTAGTATTTTCGTATTCTAGAGGTCTCGAAACGTGTAGATCCGTCGAAAACTCGAGTTGCGATTTTCGACATGATTCCAATACTTTCACTATACATTACCATGTATTGTAGGGAAAGTAAAAAATAAAGAATTCCGTGGATCATAAAAAATATCAAAATTTGAAGGTAATAACTAAACTGGTGATAACTAAGGTAATAACTAAAGGTAAGTCCTGACAAACTGAGCTATAGGTTGATTCCTTAAAAGATCTTTACTGTGGAAGTTTTCAATAAGTATGAGTCCATTTCTAGTATTGTAAGAAGATACACATATATTACTCTCAGTAAGCTAGGACAATCGATATTATGTATTAAACTATAAATGAATATGAAAACAAAACAAAATTCGTTTACATTCCAGAGTACCATTCTGTAATACCATATTTTGACAGAAGCAAAGTATGAGATATAGAACTGTTACAAAAGCCATTAGATTTGTAAAAATCTGATGTGGGCAGCACATGAATTTCCCTGGAGACTCAAATTCATAATTTCTTTCTTTCTTTGATAAATCGTTAGATTGAGTTTAATTGCACCAAATAACACTAGATTTGCATTTTTAATTCAATTTTTGTTTTTATTTAGTACTTGGAGATTTTTTCGAAATCGGCGTAACAGAAATGCAAGAAATCTCAAATATCTTGAGAACGGATAGTCCTAAAGCATAATGGAGTGTGTTATAATCTTTTCCTCGTCAAAGATCGTGTATAAAACAAGAATTTAATTGATACATTTGAGCATACGTAGTCTCTTTTTTTAGATTTTGGCGATTTTTGCGGGCCATTTCGCAAAAAAAGGTAGGTTGTTCTTTTCCGAATTGTACCCAAATCTAATCAGCACCAGAGTATCCCACAAGAAACTTATCTACCAAATTTTGTGAAATTTGGTCAATTAGTATTTATCTAGGCTGGAAACATCAAATTTTTGCTGGCCGTTTCGTAAAAGAATGCAGGTTGTTCTTTTTAGAATCATACCAAAATCTAATCAGCACCAGAGTATCCTACAAGTAACTTATCTACCAAATTTTGTGAAACTTGGTCAATTAGTATTTTAGCTAGAGTGGATACATGAAATTTTTACGGACCATTCAGCAAAAAAAGGCGGGTTCTGTTTTTGCGAATCCTACCAAAAACTAATCAGCACCAGAGTATCACCCAAGTGACTTACCTACCAAATTTTATGAAATTCGGTTCAGTAGTTTTTTAATTAGCGTGGATACATACATTGCACAGACAAACACACACACAGACACACACAGAGACAGACACACAGACACAGACACACACACAGACGTTTCGCTAAAAATTGTTTTTTCGTATTCTAGAGGTCTTGAAACGTGTCGATCCGTCGAATACTCGAGTTGTGATTTTCGGTATGATTTCAATACTTTCCCTATACATTACGATGTATTGCAGGGAAAGTAAAAATCTGATGTAGGCAGCACATGACTTTTCCTGCAGACTTTATTTTAATTAAATTTAATTCACGTTTAATTTAATTTTCGTTCTCGTTTGGTAACTGAACTTATTTTCAAAGGTGGCGTAGAAAAAATACGAAAAAACTAAAATATCTCGAGAACGGCTAGTCCTAGTGTAATGGGGTTGGTCTTATTCTTTTCTTCGTTAAAAATTACGCATAAAACAAGAATTTAATGGATATATTTCAGCATACATAGTTTTTTATTTTAGATTTTGTCGATTTATGCGGGCCATTTTGCAAAAAAAGGCAGGTTATTTTTTTCCTGAATCGTACCAAAATCTAATCAACACCAGGATGATCCACAAACGACTTATCTACCAAATTTTGTGAAATTCAGTACATTATATTTTCATCTAAAGTGGATACAAGCTTTTGCGGGCCATTTCACAAAAAAAAAAAAGCGGGTTCTTTTATCCCGAATCGTACCCAAAACTATTCAGCACCAGATTCGCCCACAAATGATACCTACCAAATTTTATGAAATTCGGTCAATTAGCTTTTTAGTTTGAGTGGATACAATATTTGCACAGACGGACAGACACACAGACACACAGCCAGCCAGACAGACACACAGATAGACATACAGACACACACAGACGTCAAGCTAAAAATAGTTTTTTCGTATTCTAAAGGTCTCGAAACGTGTAGATCCGTCGAAAACTCGAGTTGCGATTTTCGACATGATTCCAATACTTTCCCTACACATTACCATATATTGCAGGGAAAGTAAAAAATCTGATGTGGACAGCACATGACTTTCCCTGCAGACTTATATCCACGTTCTATTTATTTCAATTAATAGTAATTCACTTTTAATTCAATTTTCGTTCTCATTTGATAACTGGACTTATTTTCAAAGGTGGGGTGGAAAAATACGAAAAAAACTAATATATCTCGAGAACGGCTAGCCCTAGTGTAATGGGGTTGGTCTTATTCTTTTCTTCGTTAAAAATTACGCATTAAACAAGCATTTAATGGATATATTTGAGCATACGTAGCTTTTTAGTTTAGATTTTGGCAATTTTTGCGGGCCATTCTACAAAAAAAGGCAGGTTATTTTTTTTGGAATCGTACCAAAATCTAATCAGCACCAGGGTGACCTATACGTGACTCATCTACCGAATTTTGTGAAATTCGGTCCATTAGTTTTTCAGCTAGAGTGTATACAAGCTTTTGCCGGCCATTTCGCAAAAAAAGGCGGGTTCTTTTATTCCGAAACGTACCCAAAACTAATCAGCACCAGCCCCGACCACAAGTGACTTACATAAAAAATTTTGTGAAATTCGGTCCATTAGTTTTTTAGTTAGAGTGGATACAAAATCTGCACAGACAGACAGACAGACACACAGACACACAGACGTCACGCTAAAAATGGTTTTTTCGTATTCTAGAGGTCTCGAAACGTGTAGATCCGTCGAAAACTCGAGTTGCGATTTTCGGCATGATTCCAATACTTTCCCTATACATTACCATGTATTGCAGGGAAAGTAAAAATGTATATCAGAAATTTACTTTGAACTTTTTCAATATTACTATTAGAATATTTGTAATATGGACTCCAGCCCAGACATCTGTATTTGAAAATAGGTCTTGCAAAATAATTAAAAGACAAGTAAGCGCACTTTAAAATCCCTGCACATGCTGTTTCTTACCAGCTTTTTTAACAATTTTCTTTATATGTAAATTAAAAGTATATTTAGAATCATGCATAACTCCAAGATAGGAAATATTAGATGAGTTATAGTCGGACATAACAGACTTACTAATATAAATCAATTTCACTTCAAAAGTTAAACCTAAAATACTGCGTTCTTCTGCATTTTAAACATTATAATACATCAAATCTGCAAATTCCTTATAAATAACTGAATATTGAAGGTTATCTGAGTAACGGTTATTGCCTCACAGCTTCTGCAATTTCAATTATATAATTTTTATTCGAACCACGCAATGAACTCGATCTGTAAAACGTCAACCGATTCGTAAACCGTCTTTTTCCTTCCGATCCAGTAAAATATGTTCTCGCTGACGTCATAAAAGTCACCTTTAGCAGGCCAATGAAAACTCATCCCTTTGCAAAAGCCCTCCATGGGGGAAAAAATAGAAGAGGTAAATAAACTCTTTGAACTGCTATTTACGAACCAAAACAAAACGAGTTGTTGCCATTATAAAGTTTCTGTTTTTCATTTTGCAAAATATAGGAATGGAATGTTTTTGAAAAACTTTCCCCAAGTTAAGTTTCTGGCGGATTTGTTTACGTACCTCCTCCACTGGACTTTTACTTCATTGTAGAATTTTTTACTTCCATGTGTATGCCAATATACATAAGAAGAAAAATTATAGATATCGAATTCGAATTTTCGACGGAAGAGCACATGTCAAGCGCATTCCCTGAACTCGAATCGAACGTTTTTGAAGTGACGTCTGTGTGTGTGTGTTCGATGTGGATGCGCTATCTCATGAAGAGACTGTTTAGAACAAAATTTTGTGCGATTATTACGATCCGTGAATACTGGAACCCCATTGATTTAAAACACGATCAAACGTTCGAAATTTTCAAATGAATTTTTAAAAAATTATAAAAAAAAAATCAGGATATTCCATTATGTTAAAAAATAATCATTTTATACGTAATTTTTTATTCTAAAACGAATGACAGAAACTTTTGAACATTATCTTGCCTCGTTCTTGCGATATTGCACGTTTTTAAATAAATTTATCTAGAAACTTACATAAAAATGAGTATCATCACTTAGGGATTTATTTGGCGACGTTGGTAACTGATTTGGCAAAATATCGTCACGTTGGCAATTTTTTTAATATGGGTCGAAATTGGCAAAAATGACGCTATAGTTACAAAAGCAACGTTAGATCGATGAATAATTAATTAACATACTTAAATTATAGAGTACAATGCTTAGCAGATGTCAACAATATCTCCAATTGTTAAGTTAGATTTGCGCTAAGTGTAAGTACTTTAAAATAATTTCACATGTCGTCATGCAGAAAAGTTCCAAATGTCAGTATCCTTTTTAAAGTAGAAAACATCGTGCCGTGGATCTTGCTCATCATCATTTCTCATTGAAAAAAGTAAAATCATTGCATTATGTAGGGAAAGTAATGTGCTGCTGACATCAGATTGCTTTAATATTGAAATAGAATAAATTGAATAAAAATCATCTGTCACATAAATGTATTTATTTAATTTAATTCCGCTACTACGTGGTAGCATTTGGTATCTTTTGTTGGTTTATTTTTAAATAAAGTTTCGGGGGTGGGGGAAACATCTGCATAATTTTATTTCCATGGAAGTGTTTTTCTTTAGTAACATCTCCACAAATTCTGGGTCTACAAACTCGAAGCATGAACGGGGTTACCTACAGTGGCCCAAAGAATAACCATACCAAATTTGAAAAAAAAATTAACTAGAGATTTATATATTATTTTTAATTAACTAGAGATAAAATTAACTTACCCGACTTTCTTATACCAAAATCCATTTTGCAATATATATTTTTTTTATTTTACAATTGTACCAGGTAACATGCTATAATTGTGACCATTTGGAAGAAAGATTTTTCCACATACAGTAGGGTTAGACCGAGTTAGACCGACAGGCAAACGCTACCGATACATCATTACAATACTATCTTTTAACAAAACAGCTTCATGTTTCCTGGGAACACAGCGTGCTGTTGGCACATTTCGGGCGCGGTATCTCGGTGGTTTGCGCGCTGGATTTGCACTCTGCCACAACTGCCGCCGTGTTCATGCGGAGTACGATCACGTTAAACATGTGGGTCCGTAAGTCCTTCCGAGAGGTTGGTCGCAGGGGAAGGAGGGTACGGTCCCTGTGGATGCCTCCCCCACTGGGTTCCGGGCAAAATTGGGTGGCACTTCCCGGCCGTCCAAACAGTTACCTTACACCTTTCTGGTAGGGGCCAACGGCCGTACCGTGCTGAAAACACCGGTTCTCGTTAGATCACCGAAGTCAGGCAGCATCGGGCGCGGTTAGTACTTGGGTGGATGACTACCTGGAAACACCGCGTACTGTTGGCACATTTCGGGCGCGGTAGCCCGGTGGTTTGAGCTCTGGATTTGCATGCTGCCACAACTGCCGCCGTGTTCATGCGGAGTACGATCACGTTAAACATGTGGGTCCGTAAGTCCTTCCGAGAGGTTGGTGGAAGGGGAAGGAGAGTACGGTCCCTGTGGATGCCTCCCCCACTGGCTTCCGGTCTAAATTGGGTGGCACTTCCCGGTCGTCCAAATAGTTACCTTACACCTTTCTGGTAGGTTGGACGGTCTGGATCTCAACAACAACAGCTTCATGTTTTGATGAATAATTAATTAACATACTTATATAATGGAGTACAATGCTTAGCAGATGTCAACAATATCTCCAATTCTCAAGTTAGATTTGCGCGAAGTGTAAGTACTTTAAAATAATTTCACATGTTGTCATACAGAAAAGCTCCAAATGTCAGTGTGTTTTTCAAAGTAGAAACCATCGTGCCGCGGATCTTGCTCATTATTATTTCTTATTGAAAGAAGTAAAGTCACTGCATCAATTTTGCGATCATTTAATCAGAAGTGAAGTTTTATCAATTTCGCGATATTTTTATCGATTTGGCGATATTTTTATCAATTTAGCAACATTTAAAAAAAACTCGCCAAGTTGACGATATTCCGCCAAATTTTTCACCAAGTGTTATAGACGGACGGATGGATAATTGAGTTATTAATATATTAAATTAATAATTCCCACAAAGCAACTTCGATTACCAAGGAAATTAAACTTAATTTTGCAAAATATTAAATTTTCATCAATTATGCGTCATTTTTATCAAGTTGGGTTCATTCCATCAATTTGAAGACATTTTCGCTCACTTGGCGATATTTTGTTCCATTTGGCGGCATTTAAAAAAGTCGCTAAATTTGTAGCCAAGTTGGACGGCTGGATTGATAGACAAACGCTGCCGAAACATCATTATAGTACTATCTCTTAACAAAACATATTTAATTTAATTGATTTAGCGACATTTTTATCAATTTGACGACATTTTTTATTAATTCGGCGACATATTTAATAGATTTGGCGACATTATCATCAATTTTGCAACATTTAAAAAGTCGTCAAGTTGGCGATGTCCCTTTAAATTTGTCGCCAAACGTTACAGAGACGAACGGATGGAGAAATGGATTGTTAAATTAAATTTTAAGTAGCTTGTGATATTTTTTTTTTTTTGCAAATTAAAAAAAAAAATTAAAAAATCTGTATTGTTGGTTCAAATGATTACAATTATAATATGTTACCTTTTATTTTAAAAAGCTTCCAAAAATCTTTCAGTTGATACCATACTTGACAATGTACCCCCCCCCCCCGGGGGATCACTACCTCTCTCCCCCGAGTGAGCTGATGACGTCACGAACAGAAAAATTATATTGTGGCTTTTTTTTTCCCAACAATGGTTGAAATTATTAAGTCTTGCAATCATTGAGCCATAAATAACCCCTTTTATGCATGTCTATGTCAAATTTTGTCCTATGCTGCCATGTTAAAAAAATATAAAATTTCGGACTTTTCACTCGAATTTAAAAAAAAAATTCTATCTACTTCTAGATTTTTCGATAGCAAACCCGGATATACAGTTTCGTGAAAATCCGCTAATAATTGCGGAAGCTACCGTGTATACACACACACACAAAAAAGAAAATACGACCACAGAAATACAGGCAGACGGACATCACTCCAAAATAGTCAAAACGTGTTCAGGAGGTCCTAAAACATATGTTGGCATCAAATTCTTGAATTCGAAAATGTTCGTGAAAACAATACTTACTCTATACTGTATTCCATAGTATGAGAGAGTAAAATACCTTCAAATACTGTGGATTTGCATACAGAAAAACAGACTTTCAAATCATATAGCTGAGTTAGACTGACGGACTGTTTAAGGAAAGAATTACACAGCCCTGTATACACACACTATATTTATATTTGTGTGTGGGTACGGTCCCTGTGGATGCCTCCCCCACTGGGTTCCGGTCTAAATTAGGTGGCACTTCCCGGCCGTCCATACAGTTACCTTACACCTTTCTGGTAGGTCGGACGGTCTGGGTCTCAACAGACCAAGCTGTTCCCGGCCGTCCAAATAGTTGCTCAAGTCCTCAGGGTGAGTCGGACGGTCTGGGTCTTGAACAGGCCAAGCTGTTAAGGCGCGGTAGCCCAGTGGTTAGCGCGCGGGAATTGCACTCGGTAGGCCCGGGTTCGATTCCCGCCACTGCCAAAACTGCCACCGTGTTCACTCGGAGTACGATCAAGTTAAACATGTGGGTCCGTAAGTGCTTTCGAGAGGTTGGTGGTAGGGAAAGGAGAGTACGGTCCCTGTGGATGTCTCCCCCACTGGGTTCCGGTCTGAATTGGGTGGCACTTCCCGGCCGTCCAAACAGTTACCTTGCACCTTTCTGGTAGGTCGGACAGTCTGGGTTTCAACAACAACAGCCCAAGCTGTTGAAGACAGAAACTTGGAGCTTTGCATAAACGTGGGTCTTGGCCTAAAAATAATGAGAAGAATCCAAAATTTTGCAATTCTGTTAAAAAAAAATGAATCGCGGAATTTTGTGTGCTAGCATTCTGTCAACTGTAACTAGAAAATGGCTAGACATACAAAATTTGTTTCTATACCGTCATGAACAGAAATACATACTCTGAATTTTCTTAATCAATTCTGTGTACAATCAACCGTTCTTGAAATTTTGTAATTGATAGTTTCAGCAAAAGATTTTTATATTATATATCACCAATGAATCTATTTACATCGTTTTGTTCCCATTGTGGCAACTAGGATCATAAAAGTCCTACGAAACGCAAAATTCTGGTGAACAACAGCATGGTGACTCTTTAAATCACACGTGGTAATTCCCAGGTTTCTATGTCGGTTCAAAACTCAAAATTTTTACGAGCGGCCTTGCTTGCATAAGAGTATTTAAACACGTGTGCATTTTGTATTCTGAGAACTCGGCTATGATATTTGGCATTGAAAAATACTTTCTGACTTCCTACAGTAATCTTGTCGCAAAAGAACAGAATGTGGCACGATCATTAACTGCAATATATCTCTTTTTCCCTCAGCTCAACAGCCTGAACGTCTATAAAAATCTACCGGTTCTAGCCGGTTTGGGCTGGCAATGCACTCCGTGGAATCATTTTAATAAACGACTACGTGATTTTGCGATGCTTCGCTTGACCTCTAAGGTTGTAATAACCAGCGATACATAAGGATTCCTCCAATAAGAAAGCAGCATCACCACGTGTCCAGAGAGAGTTGCCATTGGTCTTTGAGCATTGCATTTTTTGTGTAACCAATTTTGGATCTTCCACTTTTTTCGTAATGGACCTTGAAAAACAACGAACTACACACGTGCCGATAATTTTTGTAGGCCAAGAACAAGTACAGCTTCTACAGAAGAAAAATGTAATCAGTATGCATAAAAGCTATTCCGCAAACACGCGCATTTTAAAATCGACTCAATTTAGATCTTAGAATAATGATATATGTATCGGGATTTAAGCAGTGGATTTCCCACCTCTTTCCCAATACCCAACCGGCGAGACGCAATACTTGCACCATGGAGTTAGGGAGAAGGCGGTAAAATTTCTTATGGTTGAAAAGTTTGAAAGTACCGTAATGGTTTGAGAATTATATCTAGGTATCGGTAGTGCTAATAAAATTTCATTTGCTTTCATTTAACACGACAGATAGTCGCAGTGTTCTGTATATGTACTTTTGATTAATTTTAAATTAAAGTTCCTTAATTATAAGCAGTATTTTTTTCGAGTTGTAGAGCGAGTACAGGGTACAGCGAGTAAAAATATATTGAAAGAAAATCTGATGTGGGCAACACATGACTTTCCTTATATAATGTAATGAATTTACTACTTTTACAGTAAAAAAATAGGTTTTTCTTATAGTAGATACTAATATTCTTTCCAAGATATTGAATTTTTGACAATTAGTCATCATTTTCATTGATTTAGCATCATTTTTATCCATTTGGCGAGATTTTCATTAATTTGGCAACATTTTAAAAAAGTCGCCAAGTTGGCGACATTCCGCCAAATTCATCGCCAAAATCTCGCCAAGCGTTATGCACTAAGAAAAGAGTTATTCTTACAGCAGATAAATGACTATTGGCGTTTAAATACAAAAGTATTATTCAAAGTATATTTTTTTATGAATGGAACGAGCTAGATCCACGAGAATGATGTCACTCAATTTATCGCATGGTATTACATATGAAAAGTGAACATGTTTCTCAATAGGAATTTTTTTTTTATGTGACTTTTTCATAATTTTTTTGAAAAATGTACAATATCTCGAGAACGGCTCATGTTAGCGTTCTAAAATTTATGCCAATCGTTTTCTAATGAAAAATTACATAAGAAATGTCTATTGGCGTAACTTTATTAGCGGTTTTGATTTTTTGACGATTTTTTCAAAATTTTATTCGAAAATTTAGGGGGGTTCTGAACATTCGATTACATATAAAAACAATAGGCTTCCAGTGTTTACGGAATGTGATTTTTGTACCAAATTTGGTTCGAATCGGTCCATTCGTTCGTCAGTTATCGTCTCCACAGACTCACTGACACACACACACACATACTTTCACACACACACACACAGAGACATCACTTCAAAAATGTTTGATTCGTGATCAGGGATGCTTGAAACGTGCTCTCCCGTCGAAAACTCGAATTCGAATTTTCGACCCCGTCACAATACTTTCCTTATACATTATGTATATAAGGAAAGTAATAAAACAAGTTTGACTTTGTAGGAATAAGGACACACGCAGGAGTTCTAATTTCCTATGCAGTGATAATTCAATTACTAAAAATTAACAGTATAAATAAATATTGTCCACCATAGAAATGCATGCAATACCATTTGGCTTATCTTACCACAATGCCACCTGAATTATTGTCTCAAACGGTATTGGCGTATTTCTAACATGAAGTTTCTAACTCCTTCCCTTTACCTCCATGATGTGAACAACGCGGATGATTTAGCTCTTTCTTTAGCAAGGATGAAACGTCATTTACAATCAAACTCGCTGTAAAGTATCAAAATTCATTTACAGTCAAACTTGCTGTAAAGCATCAAAATTCATCTATAACCAAACTCACTGCAAAGCATCAAAATTCATTTACAATCAAACTTGCTGTAAAGCATCAAAATTCATTTACAATCAAACTTGCTGTAAAGCATCAGAATTCATTTACAATCAAACTTGCTGTAAAGCTAACTTGGCAGTACTGTAAAAGCTATGGACATATGGAGTTAGAGAGAAGGATATAACACTCCTACAGATGAAACGCTTAAAAATGACATAATGTTTTGAGAATTATATCTAGATGTCGCTCGTGTTAATAAAGTAGTCGCTAGTGTTAGTTCACATAGCAGGAAGGCGTATTATGTAGTATATGCATTTTTGATTATTTTTAAATTGAGGTTTCCTAGTTATGAGTATAATTAGTGGTTTTTCTTAGTTATAGAACAGGGTACAGAATATATGGAGATCAAAATAAATTGAAAGGTAATTTAACTTTGAACACGTAGAAATAGTCTTTAGTGTTTCAGTTTTAATTTGCATGGCGCTAATAATTTATTTTCACAAATTGACAGTTTAAATAAATATTTTAGGCCTTTTGCTATAGAAATACATGCAGTGCCGGGAACTTATCTTATCCCAGCGCCACTTGAAATATTGTTTAAAACGATAAAGGGAAGGAGTCAAAACTTCACATTGAGAAAGCGCCAATATCGTTTGAGATAATAAGTGACTTAGTAAAAAGTATAGAGATGAAAAGTTATTGGATGTATTTCGTAATAAACTTGGCAAATTTACCTCCTGATCCGAAGCAGTCTCTTGCTACAATGAGCATAGATGAATTAAAAGGAGATGGAGTGATAAAACTTAGTCTGCGTATATATATGGCATATACACTCTGAGGGAAAAAAAAATCGACGCACCAAGAATTATCCAAATGAGACAAAATTTGGTACGTGTAATGTGGATGTACAAAAAAAGAAATGATTTGAATTTCAGAACAATTGGATGATTTATTGCACTGAAAGATCTACGCAAAGTGAGCACGTCAATATGGCGTTGGTCCACCTCTGGCCTTGATACAAGCTGTTACCCGACGTGGCATTGATGCATAAAGTTGCCGGATGGTGTTCTGAGGGATGTCGTTCCAAATGGCCTCCAATTGACGAGCTAATTCGTCTACATTCTGGGGTGGTCGCAGGCTACGCCCTATCTCAGCCCAAATGTGCTCAATAGGCGAGAGATCTGGTGATCTGGCTGGCCAAGGAAGTGTATTGTAAGTACGCAGACAATCAATAGAGAGAAGTGCCGTGTGTGGCTTGGCATTATCTTGCTGAAAAGTTAGCCCGGGGTGTCGTGAAAGGAATGGCAATACAACGGGTCGTAGAATGTCGGCAACGTACCGCTGTGCTGTGATGGTAACACGGAGGACTATCAAAGGGGATCCGGCTATCAAACGAAATGGCACCCCAGATCATAACTCTCTGTTGTAGGGCCATTTGGCGTGTGACAGTAAGAGTAGGATCCTGACGATATCCGGGTTGTCTCCAGACACGTCTGCGCTGGTCGTCGAGACTTAGTTCGAAGCAGGACTCATCACTGAAGACGATTCGTTCCCAATCCGAACTATTCCACGTTGATCGGGCCCGGCCCCATTGCAATCGCTGTTGACAGTGCATACTGGTCAGTGGTAGGCGGCGTAATGGGCGCCGCGAGTATAGATTCCGTTACAGTAGTCTTCCATTAATGGTCCGGGTGATCACTTCCGTGTTTGTCACACGTTGGATGGTTGATAACGACGAATCTCGTGCTATCACAGCTGCTCTGATAATCGCTCTGTCTTGCCATTCTGTCGTCGCTCTTGGCCATCCGCTGCCCGCTTGCCGCTGAAATCTGCCATTCCCGACCCATTCCTGCCAACATCGTCTAATTGCTGCATCGCTCCTACCCAAATGCCGAGCGATTCACCGGTGTGCCCATCCAGTCTCAAGCAGTTCGATCGCACGTCTTCTTTCAAATTCCTTCATATGCTTGTAGTGGCTGCGAATTCGCAGGCGAGGCATTGTTACAATCAAGGTACGTAAGCGTAATCGAAATCCACTGCACGTTTTGTTCCTGATAGCGTGGTTCGCTCCTTATATACACCACCACGGAGCTCAGTTTCAGTGCGCTGTAGTTTCGACCATTCATTTATTGGCTGTGAATTTTTGATCATTTGCATATTCGGTCGAAAGGTGTTTGCATGTAAAGTTCCATTACTATTGGATTATCTTACGGGGTGCGTCGATTGTCGATTTCTTTGTCTTAGAGTATATATATATATATATATATATATAAATTCCCAAAAAGGACAAGTAACAATGTACTCGTAAATTTCTAGAAGAGTGACAGGAGTAACGGCCGGGGGGAGTTGCGACCCCCAACACTCCGGTTAAAGCTTTTTTCCGCCATGGCAAACGCTCCCGGTAGCCGATACTCCCTACCCCATTTACTTCATGACTCTTATTGAACCGTAAATATTACATACAAACATATACACTTTCAATAATATGTAAATCTTTAAAAGCTTAATATTCTACGCTAAATCAAACCAAAAAGCTCACTATAAAATTCCTTAACAACTAATTTAAAATACTAATGTATGAAATTACTTCAGTCGTGCCTATTTAATACTTTAAAGTCAATATATATACAATCGGCTACCGGGAGCGTTTGCCATGGCGGAAAAAAGCTTTAACCGGAGTGTTGGGGGTCGCAACTCCCCCCGGCCGTTACTCCTGTCACGCTTCTAGAAATTTACGAGTACATTGTTATTTGTCCTTTTTGGGAATTTATATAGGTATACACATGTAAAATTGCAGCATAGCGCTTTACAAGTTGTATTATAAATTATTTATTGCTTTTAGCTTTTTAATTCAACAAAAATTGTAGCAATTTTTCAGGTTTTATATTATATATATATATATATATATATATATATATATATATATATCGTTATTAGGTAAATTTGCCAAATTTAATACAAAATATTTCTAATAACTTTTCCTCTCTGTACTTTTCTTATAAGTTCGGTAAAATTGGTAATAATTTTTCATGTCAATCACCTTTATGGATGACACTTTTTGTGAAGCTGAAGAACTTGGCATTTTTATATTACAAGCTTGTTGCTTATCGGATTTAAATGAGTGGAAAATGCTGCCAGTTGTCGTAGGTGAAATCTGATTATTAAAGTTCAAATTACTCAAAAAATTAGCTAAGAAATTGTCTGTTGCAAAACTTCTTAAATAGTATCTCCGTTATGTTTATTGAAAGTGGGCAAATAAAAAAATATTTTTCTATTATATATAATAGAAAGGTTCATTACAAAGAAGCGCAGAAGGAAGTAAATATATTGTTTCTCAAGTATGTAAAGTATTGACTTCCTCCCAAGATGTCGAACTCCAGACTTTGTGAGATAAGCATACGTATTTTAATACCTCTGAACATATTTGCAACCCTTTTGGCAAGATGCTCGTCTGTGTGCGGGCGTGCATACATGTGCACGAGTTCTGAACACAGAAACTCAAAAACGAATACTGAAATTTTATGCGGATACGTTATGTAAAAAACTTGAAGTAGATAGAATGTTTAGTAATTTCCATAATCAGAACTTTAATTATTCGAAATTATATTTTTATAGTAATATTTCCTATAGAGAAGTATTAAGATTCCATAAAAATGATGGTAGTGCAGTCAAATTCCAAGTCGAGTTTTCGACGGGAGAGCACGTTTCAAGCATCCCTGATTACGAATCGAACATTTTTGAGGTGATGTCTGTCTGTAGGTTTGTGTGTGTGTGTGTGTGTCAGTGAGTCTGTGGCGACGATAGCTGCCGAACGAATGGACCGATTCGAACGAAATTTGGTACAAAAATTACAATCCGTGAATACTGGAAGCCTATTGTTTTTATACGCAAACGAATGTTCAGAACCCCCCTAAATTTTCGAGTGAAAATTTTGAAAAAATCGTCAAAAAATCAAAACCTCTAATAAAGTTACGCAAATAGACATTTGTTATGTAATTTTTCATTAAAAAACGAACATAAATTTTAGAACGCTAGCATGAACCGTTCTCGAGAGATTGCACATTTAAAAAAAAAATTATCAAAAAAGTATATACAATAAAAAAAAATATTTCGTATTGAGAAACATGTTCACTTTTCATATGTAATATCATGCGATAAATTGGGTGATATCGTTCTCGTGGATTTAGCTGGTTCCATTCATGAAAAAAGATACTTTGAGTAATACTTTAGTATTTGAACGCCAATAGTCATTTATCTGCTATAAGAATAAATTATTTCTCCGTCCATGACGCTTGGCCTGATTTTGGAGACAAATTTGGCGGAATTTCGCCAACTTGGCGACTTTTTAAATGTTACCAAATCAAAGAAAATCTCGCCAAATGGATAAAAATGACGCTAAATCAATGAAAATAACGAGTATTTGACGAAAATTCAATATCTTGGAAAAAATATAAGTATCTACTATAAGAATAATCTATTTTGTTTTTACTGTAAAAGTAGTAAATACATTGCATTATATATGCATTGCATTATATAGTCATGTGCTGCCCACATCAGATTTTTTACTTTATTGAAATCAAGGTACTCTCAGAGGAAAAAAACTATTAATTGAGAAATACAATATTCAACCAACGAGATTTAACAGAAATTTAAGATGAAATTTTCCGCACTTTGCATATCATACAGCCTATAAGGAACTCGTATAACAAAAGGTTGATAAAACTGATAAATTAACGAGGATGACATAACAACTTTTCCCTAGTCTAAAGGAAAAGAGGACTGAGATGAAGATAGCATACGTGTTTTTTTTTTATGCAGAATCAAAGTCAATATGGGATTTTTCTAATTTTTGATATTAAGATATCTCCGAATATAAGCCGGAATATTTATCGTATACAGACAGTTTCAATTTATAAAAGATTTTTTTCCTGGAGGTCGCTCACTAAGTTTAACACGTACAGTCGATTATGTGTTCAGCATCTAAGCTTGTTGTCTTTAGAGTTTTATTATAATACGTTGCAGCTTATTGTATACGATGCATATCAAGTACGTATGGGTGATTTTAAGAAACTGGAGGCTTTACTGGAAGCATCATTTGCTGGGCCCTATTGGAAGTATCATTTGTGGTGGTGGTGTGTGTGTGGGGGGGGGGGGGGGGAGGGGGGTAGTACCCGTACTGGAAATTTTTACGTTTTCTTCTCATTTTTTATAGAGTGTTCATATTGTATGACTCTAACTTGACATGGTATGTCAAATACCTGTCTTTTTGGGAGGTTCTTCGTTTGGGATGGACATTGTCCCACCCGTAAGCAAAAAGTTAAATTTCGAAATTCTAGCTAGCTATGAACAACAAAGCTTATCTCTAGCTCTTTGAAAGAATTACAAAGATATATACCTGGATTTCGGATCGAATTGGATTTTAAGTTTTAGAAAGGTAGAGAGATTTTTCAAAAAAAGAAGAATTTTATTGATTAGAATATGTATATTCATCCTATTAGTTGAAGATTTTAACATAGACGTTAAGAAACCAGAAAATGTGAAGTTATATTTTTTGCAGCCGATTTGTAACTTCTTCAAACTTACATCAGATCCTATAAAATCTACTGCTTGTATGGGCTTGTAACTTAGATTAAGTTGTTTCAATTACATGTCTTGCATTAATTATCATAACCCCTTATTATTTCTTGTAAACAAAACAAATGGGACTGAAATCAACAAATAAACTTGCTGAATTTTATTGCATATTAAAAGGTTATTTTTATTTTATTTTACAAGGCGTTATTCATACACAACTATTTCAGCTCCATCGGATTAAAGTCACCGCCATTTTTTCTTTCTTTTTTTTTTACACTGTAGTATTTTGGAACTTTCTTTAAAACGTGTAAACCAATTTTTACTTTTCTTATATACATAATGTATAAGGACAGTATTGTGACGGGGTCGAAAATTCGAATTAGAGTTTTCGACGGGAAAGCACGTTTCGAGCATCCCTGATCACGAATCAAACATTTTTGAAGTGATGTCTGTGTGTGTGTGTGTGTGTGTGTTAGTGAGTCTGTGGAGACGATATCTCACGAACGAATGGAGCCATTCGAATGAAATTTGGTACAAAAATCACAATCCGTGAATACTGGAAGCTTATTGTTTTTAAACGTAATCGAATGTTAACCCCCCCCCCCCTAAATTTTCGAGTGAAATTTTGAAAAAATCATCAAAAATACAAAACCTTTAATTAAGTTACGCAAATAGACATTTCTTATATAATTTTTCCTTAGAAAACGATTGACATAAACGCTTGAATGCTAAAAATGAACCGTTCTGGAGATATTGCACATTTTTCAAATAAATTTATCAAAAAATCCCATAAATTAAAAAAAATATTAACTGTTGGGAAACATGTTCACGTTTCATATGTAATACCATGCGATAAATTGGATGACATCATTCTCGTGGATCTAGCTCGTTCCATTCTGGAGAAAAGATACTTTGAGTAATACTTCTGTATTTGAACGCCAATAGTCATTTATCTGGTATAAGAATAACTTATTTCTCCGGCCATAACTCTTGGCGAGATTTTGGCGACGAATTTGGTGGAATGTCGCCAACTTGGCGACTTTTAGAAATGTTTCTAAATTAACGAAAATCGCGCCAAATGGATAAAAATGACGCTAAATCTATGAGAATGACGACTAATTGTCGAAAATTCAATATCTTGGAAAGAATATAAGTATTTACTATAAGAAAAACCTATTTTTTTACTGTAAAAGCAGTAAATTCATTGCATTATATAAGGAAAGTCATGTGTTGCCCACATCAGATTTTTTTAAGTGTTATGCTAGCCAAACCCCCTATAACATAATAATAATTGTGTAAAACATCAAACATTACCGAGAAGTGGATTAGCACATTTTTATGACGCTTTCGAAAGTATATAGACTTTCTACGCTTGAGGCTCACACAGGGTCTCTATTGTTTATTATGTTCTCTTCTCTGCAAGTAAAAGCAAATGCGTGAGAACCCAATTCTTGCTTTATTCTCTTTTACGTAATTACTTGGCCGAGTAAGAAAATGTGTTGGCGAAAGAATGAGTGAATATAAGAAACAGGGTATTTTAAAAGGCTTCGACACTATTATTTAAAAGAAAATTTCTCGAAATATATTCTTTACATTGCAAAATATATGCACCTAGCTGTCGTATCAGAAATATAATAAATGGGAGGAAGTAGAAGATTCATTTGTTACACTAGTATTTAATACTGCCAAAGATGGAGAAGCTAACATTCTTAAATATAAAGTTGAAACTTTTTACTTTCCCTGCAGTACATGGTAATGTATAGGGAAGGTATTGGAATCATGTCGAAAATCGCAACTCGAGTTTTCGACGGATCTACACGTTTCAAGACCTCTAGAATAAAAAAAAAAACTATTTTTAGCGTGACGTCTGTGTGTGTGTCTGTGTGTCTCTCTGTGTGTCTGTCTGTCTGTCTGTGCAATGTATGTATCCACTCTAACTAAATAACTAATGGAACGAATTTCATGAAATTTAGTATGTGAGTTACTTGGGTGAGATCTTGGTGCTGATTAGTTTTTGGTAGGAATCGTAAAAACAGAACCAGCCTTTTTTTAGGAAATGGCCCGCAAAAATTTCATGTATCCACCCTAACTAAAGTACTAATTGACCAAATTTAACAAAATTTGGTAGATAAGTTACTTTTGGGAGGGACACTCTGCTGCGGTGCTGATTAGATTTTGGTATGATTCGGAAAAGAGCAACCTGCCTTTTGTTTACGAAATGGGTGGAAAGACTGTAACACACTCCATTATACTTTAGGACTAACCATTCTCAAGATATTTGAGATTTCTTGCATTTTTGTTACGCCGCTATCGGAAAAATGTCTAATTACCAAATAAAAACAAAAATTGAACTAAAAATGCAAATTTAGTGTTATTTGGTGCAATTAAACTCAATCTAATGAAAATTATTAAAGAGATAAAAATTATCTGAATTTGAGTCTACAGGGAAAGAGTCATATGCTGCCCATATCAGATTTTTATAATTATATTAGTTTTATGATAGTGTATGGCTCTTAGCATCAAAAATGGGGTAAATTAAGTTCTATCCCGTGGTTGATTCTATATGCGTGCAAGTTTCAACCTTTTAGGTCACTCGAAGCTTTTGAAATGCATGGAAATGAGTTTTGCCATTTTCATTTTGTTCGTCCCAAATGAGAAATGAATGATCTGACTCAGTTAGATTTTGGTTGATATTAACAGTGAACAAATATTCAGCTTTTAGAGTCACTGGGAAGGGGTAGAGGCATCTAGAGGGTTTGGAAAGATTTTTAGACAAAAAAAAAATATCACTAATCTTATTCTTTCTGCCTCCGGATAGGGAAAAATCGACTGCGTTTTGTTCCGATCCAAGATTTATATTATAAGTTTGCAAAGATTCACCCTTTTAGGTCACTGGGCACGTCCGGAGAGCACCCCTTTTCCCTGTCATTCAACATACGTATAAGAAACTTTTCCCACAAATTTTATATCTTGGTAATATATTTCTTCTTACTCTTTGATGCAATTGCCAAGATTTTTACTTTCCTTATATACATAATGTATAAGGAAAGTATTGTGACGGGGTCGAAAATTCGAATTCGAGTTTTCGTCGGGAGAACACGTTTCAAGCATCCCTGATCACGAATCAAACATTTTTGAGGTGATGTTTGTGTGTGTGTGTGTG
Source organism: Amaurobius ferox (assembly GCA_951213105.1). NCBI lineage: Eukaryota > Metazoa > Arthropoda > Arachnida > Araneae > Amaurobiidae > Amaurobius > Amaurobius ferox. The sequence goes on from OX578138.1 coordinate 112,415,119, forward strand.
TGTGAAAGTATGTGTGTGTGTGTGTGTGTGTGTCAGTGACTCTGTGGAGACGTTATCTCAGGAACAAATAGAGCGATTTGAATGAAGTACAAAAATCACAATCCGTGAATACTGAAACCTATTGTTTTTAAACATAATAAAATGTTCAGAACCCCCTTAAATTTTCAAGTGAAATATTGAAAAAATCATCAAAAAATCAAAACCTTTAATAAAGTTACACAAATAGACATTTCTCATGTAATTTTTCCTTAGAAAACGATTGACATAAATTTTAGAACGCTAGCATGAACCGTTCTCGAGATATTGCACATTATTTAAATAAATTTATCAAAAAATCCCATAAATTAAAAAAAAATATATTAACTTTAGAAACAATTTCACTTTTCATATGCAATATCATGCGATAAATTGGGTGACATCATTCTCGTGGATCTAGCTCGTTCCATTCATAAGAAAAGATACTTTGAGTAATACTTTTGTATTTGAACGCCAATAATTTATCTGCTATAAGAATAACTTATTTCTCCGTCCATAACGCTTGGCGAGACTTTGGTCCCGAATTTGGCAGAATGTCGCTAAGTTGGCGACTTTTTAAAATTAATGAAAATCTCGCCAAATGGATAAAAATGACACTAAATCAATGAAAATACGACTCATTGACGAAAATTCAATATCTTGGAAAGAATATAAATATCTACTATAAGAAAAACCTATTTTTTAATTGTAAAGGAGTAAATTCATTGCATTATGTAAGGAAAGTCATGTGTTTCCCACATCAGATTTTTTAAAAAAGCGATCTAAGTGGCCGTGTAGGTAATAGACCTTGATTCCCATATTTCAACCAAGCATATTAAAACTAGAGAACATGTATCTGGCAATTGAGAGTCAGTTTTATTACGTTTTTTAAGATAGTTTTTAACCATTGGAATAAAGGAAAATCAGACACAAACAGCGGTGCCGACTTCGTGGGTTCAATACCTTTTTTGAACACTCCCATAATTTTATTGAGGGTTACGCGAACCTCTAATATTTTCGTTCGTATTTGGTGAAAAAAATGTATGCATATGTTCACAAATTTTGTTTATATTATTACTGCTTCAAGTTTTTCATTATTCACTCCCTGTTTACTATATATAAAGTCATGTGTATAGAAATTTATCCCTTTGACTGTTTATTGTATCCTGAATACAAGATTTTAACATTGCATTTTTTGTTATTTTTATAAAGATACATGAGTTGGAAATTCACACAGTATTTTTATATTTTATATAATAATGCTACATTAAATATAATTTTCTCCATTTCAGCATTTCAGACGTCTTATTGTGCAAGGTAATATGGCCGAATTAAATTTAAATTAGATTTAAATCCTTTGGAAAATGCATGGGTCATTTGATTTAAATCAATCCCATTATCAATGCTCAATCTTGTCCATTGCACCTATGAAATGTGAATCTATCTTTCAATAAGTCATCCTATTTGGGAACTAAAAAATTTCTTGCTTTGGATTTTTCCTTGTTAAGACCAGAGAATTTATTTATAAGTACCCAGGCCTCGCTCATCTAATGGTGCTGTTCAGCGATCCTTTAAGGACCCAAAACATAAGGGAGCACAACGAGCTGGGATATTTACGGTGCCCAGAACAAATCAATTTTTTCCTCACAAATTTTATTGAAAAATAAGAATATTTTATTTTATTATAACAATTTTATGTATTAAGTTATTTATAACCCATTAAACTAATTTTTATGGTGTATACGCAAATCCAATCAAACAGCTGCTACAAACCCTTTAGGTCAGTCGAGTGGTATGGGTTTGCAACACAAAACATCCTTTACTTGTTAAATAGAACTAAAATCTGATGTAGGCAGAACATGACTTTCCCTGCAGACTTATATTCACGTTCTCTTTATTTTAATTAAATTGAATTCACTTTTAATTCAATTCTCGTTCTCATTTGATAACTGGACTTATTTTCAAAGGTGGCGTAGAGAAAATACGAAAAAACTAAAATATCTCGAGAACGGCTAGTACTAGTGTAATGGGGTCGGTCTTATTCTTTTCTTCGTTAAAAATTACATATTAAACAAGCATTTAATGGATATATTTGAGCATATGTAGTTTTTTATTTTAGATTTTTGCGGGCCATTTTGCAGAAAAAGGCAGGTTATTTTTTTCCGAATCGTACCAAAATCTAATCAGCACCAGAATGTCCCACAAGTGAACGAACTTATCTACCGAATTTTGTGAAATTCGGTCCATTAGTTTTTCAGCTAAAGTGGATACAAACTTTTGCAGGGCTTTCGCAAAAAAAGGCGGGTTCTTTTATCCCGAATCGTACCCAAAACTAATCAGCACAAGATTCGCCCACAAGTGACTTACCTACCAAGTTTTATGAAATTCGATTCATTAGTTTTTTAGTTAGAGTGGATACAAAATCTGCACAGACAGACAGACAGACACACAGACACACAGACACACACTCAGCCGTCACGCTAAAAATAGTTTTTTCGTATTCTATAGGTCTCGAAATGTGTAGATCCATAGAAAACTCGAGTTGCGATTTTCGGCATGATTCCAATACTTTCCCTATACATTACCATGTATTGCAGGGAAAGTAAAAATCTGATGTAGGCAGCACATGCCTTTCCCTGCAGACTTATATTAACGTTATCTTTATTTTAATTAAATTTAATTCATTATTAATTCAACTTTCGTTCTCATTTGGTAACTGGACTTATTTTTAAAGGTGGCGTAGAGAACAAACGAATAAACTAAAATATCTCGAGAACGGCTAGTCCCAGTGTAATGGGGTTGGTCTTATTCTTTTCTTCGTTAAAAATTACGTACAAAACAAGCATTTAATGGATATATTTCAGCATACATAGTTTTTCATTTTAGATTTTGTCGATTTTTGTGGGCCATTTTGCAAGAAATGGCAGGTTATTTTTCTTCGAATCGTACTAAAATCTAATCAGCGCCAGGGTGGCTCACTAGCGACTTATCTACCAAATTTTGTGAAATTCGGTCCATTAGATTTTCAGCTAGAGTGGATACAAGCTTTTGCGCGCCATTTCGCAAAAAAAGGCGGGTTGTTTTATCCCGAATCGGACCTAAAACTAATCAGCACCAGATTCGCCTACAAGTGACTTACCTACCAAATTTTATGAAATTCGGTCAATTAGTTTTTTAGTTAGAGTGGATACAAAATCTGCACATACAGACACGCAGACACACACACAGACGTCACGCTAAAAATAGTTTTTTCGTATTCTAGAGGTCTCGAAACGTGTAGATCCGTCGAAAACTCGAGTTGCGATTTTCGGCATGATTCCAATACTTTCCCTATACATTACCGTGTATTGCAGGGAAATTAAATAAAAATGTGCCTTATCAAGAGCGAAATGGGAGTGAGGACGAGGCCTCAAAATTTCTGTTTCCCCCAAATCAGTTTTTCTTATTTTTTGCGGCAAGGGGGAGTGGCAAACTTTAAGCTCCAAAGTTTCTTCATCAAAATTTGAGTTTTCTAAGAACTTAAATTTAGGGGGGGGGGGGAGGTTCTTTTGCATATTTAGCTTAAGGGATTAAAAATCCTAGTTGCACTTCTGGTTTAGTTATTGATTTCCCCAATAAACTGCCATTATTATTCCTGGAATTATCATTATTTTCCATAGGAAATAGTGTTATAATAACTTTTACTTTCCCTGCATTACATGGTAATGTACAGGGAAAGTATTGGAATCATGTCGAAAATCGCAACTCGAGTTTTCGACGGATCTACACGTTTCGAGACCTCTAGAATACGGAAAAACCATTTTTAGCGTGACGTCTGTGTGTGTGTCTGTGTGTCTGTCTGTCTGTGCAGATTTTGCATCCACTCTAACTAAAAAACTAATGGACCGAATTTCACAAAATTTTGTAGGTAAGTTACTTGTGGGCGGGGCTGGTGCTGATTAGTTTTGGGTACGATTCGAAATAAAAGAACCCGCCTTTTTTGTGAAATGGCCCGCAAAAGCTTGTATCCACTGTAGCTGAAAAACTAATGGACCGAATTTCACAAAATTCGGTAGATGAGTCACGTATAGGTCACCCTGGTGCTGATTAGATTTTGGTACGATTCAGAAAAAAATAACCTGCCTTTTTTTGCAGAATGGCCCGCAAAAATTATCAAAATCTAAACTAAAAAGCTACGCATGCTCAAATATATCAATTAAATGCTTGTTTAATGCGTAATTTTTAACGAAGAAAAGAATAAGGCCAACCCCATTACACTAGGACTAGCCGTTCTCGAGATATATTAATTTTTTTTCGTATTTTTTCACGCCACCTTTGAAAATAAGTCCAGTTATCAAATGAGAACGAAAATTGAATTAAAAGTGAATTAAATTTAATTGAAATAAATAGAACGTGGATATAAGTTTGCAGGGAAAGTCATGTGCTGCTCACATCAGATTTTTTTTAATTGGATTAATTTGATTTCTAATTATGAGAATTACTACTCATAAATCTATCATGTTCACTCAATGTACCTACATACACAGAACATGACAGCGGTATGTACATATGTACTTCTCTCGCTCTCAAACACACACATTGGTCACATTTCAAAAAATATTCGTAAGAAATTCAGCAGGTTATAAGACATGCTTATCTGCCAAAATCACAAATTTAAAATCCATCAGGAAAACAATCCTTTGCTATACTGTAATAAGAAGAAATAGAAAGTAAAAAATATCGGAGGTGGCTTCAGCCCTATGGAGCCGCAATGGTTTTATGTGAATAGCATTTCGTAAAATAAAACTCAAGTTAAATAAGTTTATTTGATGTTTTCAGAGTCATTTGTTTAGTTTACAGGCATTCAGGGCGCTACAAATTACTGTGTATAGCTATTTAGCACTTTTACTTGTCGATGCGATTTCAGCGGAATACTTCAACCATAGATTTAACATCAAAATATCACATTATTTTGATAACCTGCTTTTATCTATATAAATTAAACTTATAGAATCTGATGTGGGCAGCACATGACTTTCCTTATATAATGCAATGAATTTACTACTTTTACAGCAAAAATAAAAATTAGGTTATTCTTATAGTACATACCTATATTCTTTCCAAGATATTGAATTTTAGTTAAGTAGCCGTCATTTTTATCGGTTTAGCGTGATTTTTATCCATTTGGCGAGATTTTCGTTAATTTGGCAACATTTAAAAAAGTCGCCAGGTGACATTCCGCCAAATTCGTCGCCAAAATCTCGCCAAGCGTTATGGACGGAGAAATAAGTTATTCTTATAGCAGATAAATGACTATTGGCGTTCAAATACAAAAGTATTACTCAAAGTATATTTTCTCATGAATGGAACGAGTTAGATCCACGACAATGATGTCACCCAATTTATCGCATGATATTACATATGAAAAGTGAACATGTTTCTCAACAGTTAATATATTTTTTTTAATTTATGTAATTTTTTGAAAAATTTATTTGAAAAATGTGCAATATCTCGAGAACGGTTCATGCTAGCGTTCTAAAGTTTATGTCAATCGTTTTCTAAGGAAGAATTACAAAATAAATGTCTCATTTGCATAACTTTATTAAAGAGTTTAATTTTTTGATAATTTTTTCAAAATTTCACTAGAAAATTTAGGGGATTCTGAACATTCGAGTGCGTTTAAAAACAGTAGGCTTCCAGTATTCAAGGATTGTGATTTTTATACCAAATATCATAGGAATCGCTCCATTCGTTCGTGAGATATCGTCTTCACAGACACACACACACACACACACACACACACACACACACACACACACACAGAGACATCACCTCAAAAATGTTTGATTCGTGATCAGGGATGCTTGAAACGTGCTCTCCTGTCGAAAACTCGAATTCGAATTTTCGACCCCGTCACAATACTTCCCTTATACATTATGTATATAAGGAAAGTATAATTATATATCTGATGAGATTTTACATTCAAGTTAATCTATAAACTTGTCTGGCGGGACATAAACACATACTTGAATGCATATATTTTCGTCTATTATGTTCAAACCGCCCTAATCATTAAATATTTTTAGAATCCCCAAGTTCATTTAATTTCCTAATTTTTTTAGGCAAATAAAATATCTCGTGCTTATGCACTAATATTTCACCAAAAAGTAAGTAACAAATTGAGCTGCAACAATCGTGAAATTTGAAGTTACAGCTTTCCCACCCACTGGAAAACCCAGGTTAAAATACTGTATCAAAATTATGAACACTATACTTCAAAAAATAAGAGCTGAGTCCGAAATGCAATTATATATACTTATAGGGCTTTTTACTTATTATTCATACTCTTTTAGTTTGAGATATAAGCGTTGAAACTTGAAAAACATAAAATTTTCATAATTCTCCAATTTGATAAGACGATTACTTAAAAACTATAAGTACTTAAAAAAAATTTAGATTTATAAACTAAATTTTCTAACACATATTTTTGTAGTTTGCTATTTATATCTATCTTTTATAGTTTCGAAGATATTTTGAGTGAAAATAAGAAAAAATATATCTCGATTCAAAATCTAATTATATACACTTAAGAGCTTTCAAAGAGCTTTCAAAGAGCTATGTATTCTTGCTTATTGTTTATGGGTATCACTTTAAGTTTTTAAGATAGAGGAACTCCAAACTTCAAAAACGTAAAATTTTCATATATCTTTAATCTGACAAGACGATTACTCGATAAGAGCTTTTATTAAAAATGAATATAAATTTAGAAACTAATTTTCCTCATAAATATTTTGTCCCTTGCTATACAGGGTGTCCCAAAAACATTGACCTCGGCTTTTATTCCTTATATATTGATCTTAGATATATTGATCTTAGATATATTGATCTTAGATATATTGATCTTAGATATATTGATCTTAGATATATTGATCTTAGATATATTGATCTTAGATATATTGATCTTAGATATATTGATCTTAGATATATATATAATAAATTGCGAAGTTGCGTAAAGGAAGGTACAGAATTTCATGAAATCGATAAAAATTTTCAGGGGATTAAATTTGAAGAAATATAAAATTTAAATTTTTATACGGTCCCCGTACAAAAATATTTCCAATGAGTAAAATGTTCATACACTAATAAGGTGATGTACAAAATTTCAGCATTTTATCATAAAAAGTCCCAGAGATTAGTTTCTCAGCTAGAGTGGATACAAGCTTTTGCGGGCCATTTCGCAAAAAAAAAGGCGGGTTCTTTTATTCCGAATCGTACCCAAAACCAATCAGCACCAGATTCGCCCACAAGAGACTTACCTATCAAATTTTAAGAAATTCGGTCAATTAGTTTTTTAGTTAGAGTGGATACAAAATCTGGACAGACAGACAGACAGACACACATACAGACACAAACACACAAACGTCACGCTAAAAATAGTGTTTTCGAATTCTAGAGGTCTCGAAACGCATAAATCCGTCGAGAACTCGAGTTGCGATTTTCGGCATGATTCCAATACTTTCCCTATACATTACCATGTATTGCAGGGAAAGTAAAAAAAAAATCAGAGTTGTGAAAGATTCTGACAACAGACATCTTCTAGATCTAATCTTCAGAGATAAGTCCTCGAGAAGCGTTTTATAAAATTCTTGTTCTATAAAATAGCCAATCTCCGACTTGTCAGTCAACAGTTTTAATCACCCAGCTTTCAAGTAAATACGTCATTACTTCTCCACTGTCAGTTTCAGCAGAGCAGATTTTGATCCATTGGATTTTGATCCTTTAGAAAAAATAAGTTTTCTAAGATGCATTGCATGTAGACAGTTTCGAAAGAATTATTAACATATGGAAATGATATAAAATTGCAGTAAAATCGAAACTCGTGAAACGATAATAAATGCAAGAACAATGCAAGGAAAAAGGAACCACAAAACATTCGAATCACTTGTACGCGAATTGCGTTTAACATTTCAAAATACACCTAATATTTAAATTGCTTCTTTTTACTTTCCTTATATACAATAATGTATAAGGAAAGTATTGTGACGGGGTCGAAAATTCGAATGCGAATTTTCAGCGGGAGAGCACGTTTCAAGCATCCCTGATCACGAATCGAACATTTTTGAAGTGATGTCTGTGTGTGTGTATCTATGTGTGTATGTGTGTGTGAAAGTATGTGTGTGTGTGTGTGAAAGTATGTGTGTGTGCGTGTGAAGGTATGTGTGAGTGTCAGTGAGTCTGTGGAGACGCTAACTAACGAACGAATGGACCGATTCGAACTAAATTTGGTACAAAAACTACAATCTGTAAACACTGGAAGTCTGTTGTTCTTATACGCAATCGAATGTTCAGAACTCCTCTAAATTTTCGAGTGAAATTTTGAAAAAATCGTCAAAAAATCAAAACCTCTAATAAAGTTACGTAAATAGACGTTTTTTATGTAATTTTTCATTAGAAAACGATTGATATAAATTTTAGAACGCTAACATGAACCGTTCTCGAGATATTGCACATTTTAAAAAAAAGTTACCAAAAAGTCATATAAAATAAAAAAAAGAAATATTTTCTATTGAGAAACATGTTCACTTTTCATATGTAATACCATGCGATAAATTGGGTGACATCACTCTCGTGGATCTAGCTCGTTCCATTCATGAGAAAAGATACTTTGAGTAATACTTTTGTATTTGAACGCTAATAGTCATTTATCTGCTATAAGATTAACTTATTTCTCCATCCGTAACGCTTGGCGAGATTTTGGCGGCGAATTTGGTGGAATGTCGCCAACTTGGCGACTTTTTAAAATGTTGCTAAATTAACGGAAAACTCACTAAATGGATAAAAATGACGCTAAATCAATGAAAATGACACGACTCATGGAAGAAAATTCAATATCTTGGAAAGAATATAAATATCTACTATAAAAATAATCTATTTTTTTTTTACTGTAAAAATAGTAAATTCATTGCATTATATAAGGAAAGTCATGTGTTGCCCACATCAGATTGTTCTAACTGTAAAAGTAGTAAATTTATTGCATTATATAAGGGAAGTCATGTGCTGCCCACATCAGATTTTTTCAATTGTCTAAACACAAAGCTTCTGTTTGCAAATCAAATCTACCAAATTAAGGTTTTGCATTTTATGACCATCCACAGTGTTAAATTCAGTGCATATGCAGATATTATGATTCGATCTGTAAGTTATTATTTGAGATCAAATCGTATGAGTTTATCGTTCTCCCACACATAGTTTAATGCATAAGAAACGAATTAGGGTCGAATTCGATCTTTCGGAGGATTTTTGCTTTTGAAGTACACCTGAAGTTGAATTAAACGCTTGTCTGAGCATGTATGTGTGTGTGTATATGTGCATTTAAGTGTGTGTGTGTATGTACACATACACACACACACATGTCTGTGTGTATATATGTACGTATAGTGTGTATGTATGTATGTATGTATGTGTGTGTATGCGTAAATCATTGGGTACAATATCCCTCGAACAAATGGAGTATTTCGAAAGTAATTTCGGATGTTTATTACAATCAGTGAATACTGGAACACTATTAATTTTAAACGCGGTCGAACGTTTGGGACGCTCAAATTTTCGAACAAATTTTCTTAAATAATATCAAAATCTGGACATTCAATTATGTTAAATAAATAATCATTTTATACGCAATTTATCATTAGAAAACGAATGACATCAATTTTAGAATGCCTGCAAGAACTAGATTCCTACTCTATAGGAAATTGCCGGCTATTGTTCGTAAAATGTTGTTTCCGTAAACACTTGATACTTATGACTTTCCCTGCAATACATGGTAATGTATACGAAAAGTATTGGAATCGTGTCGAAAATCGAAACTCGAGTTTCTGACGGATTTGCACGTCTTCGGACTTCCAGAACACGAAAATACTATTCTTAGCGTTACGTCTATGTTTGTGTGTCTGTCTGTGCAATGTATATGTCCACTCTAACTCAAAAACTAATTGACCCAATTTCATAAAATTCGGTAAGTCACTTGTGGGTGTCTCCGGTGCTGATTAGATTTTGGTACGATTCGGAATAATTGAATCTGCCTTTTTTTGCGAAATGGTCCGCAAAAATCGATTGTATCCTCTCTAGATGACAACTTAATTGACCAAATTACATAAAATTTGGAAATAAGTCACTTGTGTAATGCCGTAGTGCTAGTTAGATTTTAGTATGATTTGAAAAAAAAAAGAATATGTATTTTTTGGGGAAGTGGCCCGCAAATCTAAAATATCCGATCTAATATAAAAGACTACATATGCTTAAATGTATCAATTAAATGCTTATTTTATATGTACTTTTTGACGACAAGAAAGAATAAAACCAATCCCATTACTTTAAGATGGACCATTCTAGAGAGATATTTAAATTTTTAATTTTGAGGAACTGAAGACGTTTTTCACTGTAGTTAAAAAAGCATTTAATGGAATTTCTCAAAAGTAGTTAAGTCCCTTGACGGTTATTCAGATGCTGATTGGATTTTGATATGACTCGGAAAAAAATAATAGCATCTTTTTTTTTTGTGAAATTTTCCGCAAAGATATAGTTTTATAGGTAAGCCAATAGTGAAAATCGGAAGTAAATGATTAACATTGTCGAAATACGATTAATTAAATACTTGTTCTTCAAGTAAGTTTTGAAATGATTAAAATTGTTGAAATACCATTAATTAAGTACTTGTTCTTCAAGTAAGTTTTGATAACAATGCCAATGAGGCTGACACCATGACTGTAGGAAATGCCAGATATTTTAATTTTCTGGAATTTTGAGGGGCTGAAAAATGTAAAATGAATTAAATTGCCGAATGAAACGAAAATACATCAAAGATGCAAATTGGATATAATATCAGAGAAGTATCCATGTTATTTTCTGCAATTAAACCCAATTTAATGCATAATGAAATTAAAAAAAAATGAGTTTGAATTTGCAGGGAAAGTCATGTGATGCTCACATCAAATTTTTTTTCCTGTGGCGGATAACTGTTCATAAGTCCTCCCGAACCAGTGAATAGTACTATACTAAAAATGGTCGTTATGAACTACTACATAAAGCGCAGTTGAGTCACCTGGTAGAGATTTTACGAGTTAATTATTTTTATTACATAAATTAAAATCCCATGGTTTAGTTTATTATATTACCAAGTATGGAAGCTCAAGGGTTTTTGTTTTTAGAAGGCTTTACAATGTGAACTTTAATTATAATCACTCTGTACTGTTGCATGTACGAGGATGGATCCAAGAAAAAGGTTACAAGTGTACTGAAAAATTATTTATTAACAACAGACAGAAAATACAAAATGGAATTAAGAGGCATACTTGGCGATCATTTTTCCACATAATCATCAAATGTATTTAGGCATTTATCTGAACGCAGGACCAACTTGTTTAACCCGGCTTGGTAGAAATCACGCCCCCCGTCCATTGAGCCAGTTTTCGGCAGCTGTTTTCACATCACTGTCTGAAGAGAACCTTGTTCCAGATAAGTGTTCCTTGAATTCTGGAAAAAGGAAATAGTCACTGGGTGCAAAATCTGAGCTGTATGAGGGGTGGCTCCAGACGTCTCACTTGAACTTTTGCAGCAATTCTTGAGTTTGGCGAACAGTATGGGACCTGGCATTGTCATGCAGGAGGATGACACCATCACTCAACGTGCCCATATTCTATACTCATAAGAAACGAATTACGGCTCGCACCTCCAAGCGAGACCACTTTTCTAAACGTCTTACCATTTCAATCGCTCTGACGCGTCTGCGAACTTACACTACCTGCCCGAACAACAGTTGTAAGCCAACTACCGCCATCTGTCTCCACTCTGGGGAAAAATATTCCCTCCACAATAATTACTTTTCAAATGCTGCTGCTTGTAACTTTTTTTTTTTAATCTACCCTCGTAGGAAAAGTAATAACACTAAATATAAAATACCCCCCCCCCCCCCCCCCCCACACACAAAAATACAGTACAATAAAACTAATTTTATCAAGCAAATATTTGTAGCTAAGGAAAGATAGAGCAACGTAAATAAGTACAAATAACACAAGAAGCGTCATGTAGCTGTTTCGAGGATTCTTTACATCCCCTTTGTCAGTGCAAGAGAAACAACAAACCCGAAGTCCAAAAGAGGATATTCTCTTTCGAACTTCGGGGTTTGTTGGTTCTCTTGCGCTGATAAAGGGGATCTAACGAATCTTCGAAACAGCTGCATGATGTTTATTGTGTTATTTGTGCTTATTTACGTTGCTCTAGTTTTCCGTTTCCTTTGCACGAAGCGTACTTTGCTTATTGATTTTGTAGCTAATTCAAACAATAACCCGTAATAATAAGTACCAAAATTTAAATAAACTGCAATATTCATTTTAAATTTACTTTCAGATTTTTCGCAATTTAGAACATCTCTCTGATTTACATGATATTACGTTATTTGTAATTGTTCAAGTTTGACAGAACGAGTGTTTTTTTTTTCATTTTTCTAACTTTCACTCTAAATATGTAGTAAAAACTATAAAATATAGATGTAAATAGTAAACGCCGAAAATGTTTACCAGAAAATTAATATTAAAATCTCTTATTGGAAAAAAGCTTTTAAAGTTTTCGAGAAATTCTCTTGTCAAGTTGGAGAAGATTGAAAATTTTTTGTTTTCAAGTTTGTAATGCTTATAACTCAAAACTGAAAGAACTAGCTTTAAACTATAATCAAGAATTTGTAGCTTTTTAAATGCCCTACAAGTGTATATAATTGGCTTTTGGATGGAGCTCTATTTTTTTTTCTTAAAAGAGTATCTGTTCGAACGAGTTTTTTTTTGTTTTTCATACATTCACTTGAAATATCTTCGAAACTGAAAGGCAGATATAAATAGTAAGCAAAAATAAAAAAAAAATAAAATAAAAATAAAATAAAAAAAAAAAAACGTATGAGGAAATTTAATTTCTAAATCTATATTTATTAATAAGAAAATAGCTCTTATAGTTTTCAGGCGCCTTGTCAAGTTGAAGTAATATGAAAATTTTACGTTTTCAAGTTTGTAATACTTTATCTTAAAACCTGAAAGTGATATATCAATAAACAATAAGCAATAAGTGTAGCTCCTTGAAAACCCTATAAGTGTATATAATCAAATTTTGGATAGAGTAAATGTTTGTTTCGATATTATAAAAGTTGAGTTGCATTTTACAAAATGCTATTTACGCAAAGCCCTTTCGGCTCCATCGGACCGGAATCACCGCCGATATTTTACAAAATTGTTTCCTTGTATATTGGAATATACAAATTTGAATTCGTGTTATTATAAAATAGAGTTATAAACCTCGAAATCAGATTTTGCACTAATTAGCCTTGAGCATTTTCCTCTTCAAGTTTCTAAAATGATTGAGGTCCATGAATTTATTTTTAAAATGTTATTGCAAATGACAATTTAAAAATAAGGGTATCCATAAAAGCGTTTGTAATTGTATTTTATTTCCGTAACCCCATACATAAACACTGCCCTTGCAATCATTTCCCCCTAACGCTTAAATTCCACATATTATTCAAGGAATCAACAATGCCCTGAAGAATCGTCTGCTACTGAAAGATGGAACAATAGCAAGGCTTTCCTCACATGAGTTACGGCATAATTTAACTTGTTGAGCCTTTTGTTCTCTAATAAATAATACATCGTAATATTCAGGGTTATTACAATGAATATGTTTTCCTTTACCCGTTCGTTTCGTGAAGAGTGAGAATCGTAACAGTGTCATAAGAGAAACAGAGCCTTGTGGAAATCTGTGTGGCAGCTTTCGAAATTTATAAACGGAAGCAATTTATGTGCTGAATGCGTCTTTCACTGAACCAGATTAAAAAATTTTAAAGCATTCGTTATGAAACCTGACAACCGAAAACGCCTGGTCATACTTATCCTTTTTTTCTCTCAGCTCCTATCACCCTGATTTGCTCTTATTAAGACCTCTTCAAATTTAATAATAGCTCAAATTTTTTAAAGTATAAAGTTCATATTTTAATTACTATTATATATAGAAAAAAGCCAATTGCTTTAGTAATAACTTTTATAGAGAATTTGTGAATTTTTGTATTTGATGTATACAAGTAGTTCATTTGAAAATCTTCTGTTTAATGTAATAAAAGCATAGTTATCTAATATTTATGTAATAAATTACATTTATATGCAATGAAATAATGTATGTTTTAACTGTACTAATATGTTAACGTGACTTTAAATACATAAAATGAAACACTGAATCGGTACATAATTTTTAATAAGAATTTTAATAAGTTTTTGAATAAGTATTTTAAAAAACTTATTAAAAGCCTTTAATAAAAATATGCCTCTTTTTAATTTAAGGTTTTTTAATCCTGGCAATTTTTCAGTTCATAAGTCTCATAAATGGATATATATCGTAAGTTCAAATGCGAAAAAATGTATTGTTTTGATTTGAATTAAAATAATTTGTCAATGTTGTATAAATGCTCTGTTTTTAACACTTTACAACAAAGTTGAAAAGTGTTTATGACTTTGTTAACACTTTACAACAAAGTTGAAAAGTGTTTATGACTTTGTTCATTCTGTCTGTCTGTCTGTCTGGCCGTTAGCACGATAACTGCCGTAAAAATGACTTAATCAAAATGAAATTTCAGTATGTTGTTCAGACGGTCTGTAGAACCTATGGGAATATAAATGAATAATATCACCCAATTAGTTTTGGATTGAACCCGGGTCGAAAAAATGAAATACATTGAGCCCTATGGGACCTAATTTTTCAAACATTTTTTAAGCGGATTTAAAATTCACAAATTGCTTCGAAAATTTTAGATAATATTCAAATTGTTCCATAAAATATATAAAAAAAAATTCAGCGAAATATATTCAGTAGTTTTTTAAATAAAAATTAAAATAATAATTACACATCTTATATGAAACGATCACGTGACCATGATATGAAACGATCACATGACCCACTTCAAAATGATATATGGCATCCATCTTGTTTCAAAATCGTGATTTTTTTAAGTTCTTTTTAATTCATATTGAGTGTTGTATCAGTCCTATAACTACTTTATTTTTGCTTAAATTCTGTGCATCTACATACTGAAACAACGCAATGACAATATATTTGAGTTTAAATGCTCATCTAAATTTGATTATTTCTACAACTAAGCCTATTTTTCACCTATGTAAAATGTAAACAGCAAAATATATAGAATAAGTTGTATTAGAATTCCTGTATTTTTTTAACACAAAATAATTTAGTCCATGGAGTCTGCATGGCTGATATGAATGAAATATTAATTGATTTCATAAAGAGAAGGACGATTTTTTTCGTTGAAGTTTCAAGCATAGAGTTTAATTTTTTGTAGCTCCATGGTCTTAAACAAAATGTTTAAATAAAATAAATTATTATAGTATTGTGATGAATGAAATGAATGGGAGAAAGTATGAATGAAATCCTGTTTTTATAGAGAGATCCAGGCGTGTTATTTTTTCTATGACGTCATTTGAATTAATTTCAGTTGTTTTCGATGAAGTTTTCAAATATAATAAATTATCGTAGTATTATGATAATTCTAAAACTATTACCGAGGAATGTATAACATTTTAGAGATGTTTAAACCAGGCAATTTATATTTCAATGCCGTCATTTGAATGAAGTTCATTTTTTTCGATGAAGGTTTAAGTTTTCAAATATAATAAATTAATGCAGTATTGTGATAAGTTTCAAAATATTACCGAGGAATGTATTGCATTTTAGACTTGTTTAAATAAAATTGCATTGAAGTTGGAAAGTGTTTCATAATCAATGCTTTAAGCATGATTGATCTTTCTTGTTTTTTTTTTTTTTTTAATGATTTTTTCAAATTCGATGTGTCATCCGTGCGCTCGATCGCGTTAAAAATCAATAACCTATCAGTATTCACTGATTGTAATAATCGTGCCAAATTACCTTAGAATGTCTTCATTCGTTCGTGAGATATCGGTCGCACATACTCTCTTTCTCTTACGAATTTACTTAAAACATATAAATTCGTAAAAACTCTAATAGTAATAAGTGGATTTTGTAAATAAAGTAATTATATGGTAGAATAAACTTGCTGTCTTGTACTCAGTAATCTTGCAAGAAAAACAAGTAGATAAATATATTATACTGGTTTTCCATTCAATTTCATTTAAAGGATGTTTTAATAGAATCAAGGAAACTATTATCTGTGAAATAAAATGGCTCCTATAAACCTGTTTAAGAGGATATTCATAATTTTTCCTACATGTTATTAAGACTTTTTATATTAATGAATGTGATGTGTTTCAACGAATGCTGCTAATGAGGTTGAGAACGTGACAGAGAATCTTTTCAAGTCGGGGGTACAGAAAAAATAGAAAATTTCAAAATCACATGACCTTGAACTGGATGTGTTCATGCACAACATATTACTGTCATTTTATTGTTATAGTCGTCAATATAGAATGGCCATCAAATGTTCTTTTCTTGTGTGAGTAGCGTTTTCTAATCGGAGCCTTGGAATAGCTCCGCGTTTTTTTTTTAGGGAACTTTTTTGTAAGAACATTTTTTATGGCCTCTTGCCAGTTATTAATGAAAGAAAAATATGCTCGATTTTTTTTTTTCATGATTGATTTTGCATATTTGAATCATTAGAATTCTAAGCTTAAGTGTTATTTATATCATAATATTTAACGGAATATTTTAGGAACTGTGTAAAAATTATGTCAGGAATAGGTATATAAAAACTCTTAGTTTTTTTGTTTCTGATGCAATTTGATAATCCTCAAATCACGGCAATAAATATTTTTTTCTAACTCACTTTTCAATTAAAAAGTGAGCGACGAGAAAAATTGATTTGCAACATGCCACTTTTTGCAGCATTTCAATATATCTATCTTCAAGCCACTAAAAATAACAGTTCATTTCATTCGGTTGTTAATTATTTGGTTGTTCGATGTGTAACTTATATAGATTGGATGTCCAAAAAATTCAGTTATTTCTTCCCCTTTCATTTTAAATTTACCTTTCAATTAACATATTTGGGAAGTAAGTATGTGAATCTGTGCTGTTCATTAGAGGTTCCGTAGTTAAAATTACCAAATCCTTACCCCCTCTTGAGGGGCCCTACTCGAAAATTTAAAATAATAATTTTTAATTTTCATTGCTCGCATTTCATTACCACCTTAATTTTTCAATTAACTCGAAAAAAATTACCAAATTGTAATATTGGTGTTTTCTTCTGTTCGTACTAAAAAGTTCAATTTTATCTCCGCCTTTTTCAATCAAGTTGAAGCAACTAAATAATTGTTGTTGCACTATATTGATTGGCTATAAATATCCCAGAAACATTTTTCGATATTTTTGTTCATCAATATTTTAAAACAAAAAAGAAATGAAACTGGGACTTTTTATCGCCTCCACCCACAGTTAATGTAAAAAGGAAATAAATGTATTTAGTCTTTAAACATCCATTTCTGAGGAAGCCCTACTCGAAAATTTTGAATATATTTTAATTTTCATTGCTCACATTTTATTACCACCTTAATTTTTCAATTAACTCGAAGCCTCCGTTTTTTTTTTCTGTATTTGAATTGCCATAACTCTGAGATTTTTTTTTTTCAGTTATTTCCTTTCAATTATTTACGTTCTTTCAGTTATTTTTCTCCATTTTTCTCAAAGTAAAAAAAAAACAACCGAACACGCTTTTCAGGACCTCTTTCTACCCATTGAATTAAAAGATAAAAAATTCACTTGTCTCCCATGAGTAGAGTGTTTGTGTTTCGGCCACTAGCAATTCTGTTGTTGCAGAATGATTGTTTCTTCGAATTTTTCGAACACTCCAATAAAGAAATCTCGAGGAAATATTTCATTGTGCACTTACTTCTCTGCATGTTCTTGTTAAATTGAAAGATTCACACTGACGATATTCATGATATTGTAGCGGTGGAAAAGGCACAATAAAGCTCGTTAATGCGATTTTTGTTCTCACCTACGGAACTGTTATAAACGAGTGAAATATATTTTCAGTACTTCACTATTATATGGGTTTACATTTTAAATCAAGAAGACTTTTAGTAAGTAAATTCTTCACAAAAAGATATAACGAAAAAATTATTGGGACAAATTAACATTAGCATTAATAAGTAAAAACTCTTTGTGCAAACAACTGCTTTCCAACTGGGTGATGACTCCATTTAATTGATAGTTAATTGTTGTTTTATTGTTTAAGTTTGCCGCGTCCCCTTGAATGATAAGAGCTTGCAATTTCGTCCCAGTGGTTCAACTGTAGAGTGTCGGATGGCCAGTTCGGAGATTCAGGGTTCGATTCCCTGTTGGGGCAACAAGGCTCTTAACAATGGCGCCCGAACAAATCAACCCTGTAGGTTAGTGCAAAGATATCGGAGGTCTGAAAGTGACCTTATTGTGACTAGCACGGATTCAGAGGACTCTGGATGATTGAAAGCCGATTTCAAAGTGAGAGATAACGACCACACAGGATACTAACCTGGTTCAAAACAGTTTTAACAGAAAGCTAACTTGAGGTAAAAATAGCAGGAGGTGGTCAGTCACAGTGTCAATTACCCATCAATCTGACATTAG
Organism: Amaurobius ferox; assembly: GCA_951213105.1. NCBI lineage: Eukaryota > Metazoa > Arthropoda > Arachnida > Araneae > Amaurobiidae > Amaurobius > Amaurobius ferox. The sequence continues at coordinate 112,433,737 of OX578138.1, forward strand.
AGGGTGGAGAATGCAGAGCCCCTTCGACGATAAGAGTTTGCAATTTCGTCCCAGTAACTCAACGGCAGAGCGTCGGGCGGCCAGTTCGGAGATCCAGGGTTAGATTCCCGGTTGGAGAAACAAGGCTGTTTACAAGCTAAAGTTATTAGCTGTATATTGTTCCTGTTTACGTTTAATAGTGCTTTTAGTAAAGTTTTAGTTATCCAGAAATTCGGACTCATATATCCCCGATTCCAGGGGATGAATCTTAACGATTGTGCATAAAACATGATTGCATCATTCTGAAACTGAGCTCCAGAAAATCCAAAACTGCATTATGTCCACGTTCGTGTCAAAATGCAAGGAAAGTCACGTGAACAATAATTAACCGCCAACATACTTATTCCAGCACCGCACAAATCCAAGACAAAAAAAAACCTCATACATTTATAAGATTTTGAACATCTCAAACATGTCTGTACTGCATAAATTTCATTTTCCTTACTTCTGAGAGATATCCGTTTCGGTCAAATTGTTCGAAGAAAAAAGCTGTCAAAATGGTTGTGTCTTCCTTGAATGTCTTCCTTCAAATTTGATAAAATAATAATAAACGAGAAGTTTATGAAAATGACTATCAGCAATGACTATGTATAATCTTTGAAGTTAGCGCACGACAATCATTCTGACATAACTAGCATTTTACGTAAGTAATGGCCTTGTCATATTTTTGCGAAGAAAATGCTGTAATCAAGTAGACGAGAATTTATTGCAAAATAAGTTATTTAAATTATATCCGCCCTTATATATAATTGCAAGAAACTCATCTCAACAACGGATTGATAAATTCCTTATGCATTCTACCATAGCTGCTTTCTGCAAGCGAAGCACGTATGGAACCTGACATAGCTGACGTCACAAATACCTCTATCATACTATAAAAGTCTGTCGTAAAAACATCTTTGACGTCTTTGGATAATGAAATATGATTATAAAATGGAGATTTAGGTATTTCTTTTAGATATCCATAGCGTAGGAAAAGTGAAAAAAATTTAAATTTGTTATATTGATATTGATGAACATAGGTGAAAAGACTCCTTGCAGAGACCAGCAGCTGTTTAGAACGTTTTTACTTTCCTTATATACATAATCTATAAGGAAAGTATTGTGACGGGGTCGAAAATTCGAATTCGAGTTTTCGATGGAAGAAGACGTTTCAAGTATCTCTGATCACGAATCAAACATTTTTGAAGTAATGTCTGTGTGTGTGTGTCAGTGAGTCTGTGGAGACGATAACTGACGAACGAATGGACCGATCCGAATGAAATTTTGTACAAAAATTACAATCCGTAAACACTGGAAGCCTATTATTTTTATACGCAATCGAATGTTCAGAATCCCCCTAAATTTTCGAATGAAATTTTGAAAAAATCGTCAAAAAATCAAAACCTCTAATAAAGTTACACAAATAGACATTTCTTATGTAATTTTTCATTAGAAAACGATTGACGTAAATAACGCTAACATGAACCGTTCTCGAGATATTGCACATTTTTCAAAAAAATTATCAAAATGTCATATAAAACAAAAAAAAAATATTTTCTATTGAGAAACATGTTCACTTTTCATATGTAATACCATGCGATAAATTGGGTGACATCATTCTCGTGGATCTAACTTGTTCCATTCATGAAAAAAGATACTTTGAGTAATACTTTTTTATTTGAACGCTAATAGCCATTTATTTGCTGTAAGAAGAACTTATTTCTCCGTTCATAACACTTGGCGAGATTTTGGCGACGAATTTGGTGGAATGTCGCCAACTTGGTGACTTTTTTAAATATTTCTAAATTAATGAAAAACTCGCCAAATGGATAAAAATGACGCTAAATCAATGAAAATAAAGACTAATTGACGAAAATTCAATATCAGATAACGTTGATATCTAACGTTATCTGATAACGTTGATATCTAACCTTATCTGATAACGTTGATATCAGATAATTTTAGATAACGTTGATATCTAACATCGATTGAAACATTAGAATTAAAAGAACATTTAAACCGCAATTCGCAAAGAAAATGCTTGAAAAACGGAAAATCGTGTTTATGACTTTATTCATTCTGTCTGTCTTTCTGTCCGTTCGCACGGTAACTGCCTTAAAAATAGCTTTATCAAAATTTAATTTTAGTATGTTGTTGAGACTGTCTGTGGGACATATGGGAATGAAAATGAATAATATCACCCGATTAGTTTCGGATTGAACACGGGTTGAAGAAAATGAAATAATTAAACCCTATACGACAGTTAATTTTTCAAACATTTTTTAAGCGAAGTTAAAATTAACAATATTCAGCTCATTTAAATTTGTATTTAGTATTGCATCCGTCATAAAACCGCTTCATTTTTGCGTATTATCTGTGTATCTAAATTATGTGCCAACGCAATTACAATATTTTTGATTTCAAATAATCATTAAATTATTTCTACAACGAAACCTGATTTTAGGTTATGCAGAATGTAAACAAATCAAGCGATTATAAGGTGAGTTCTATAAGAATTGAATTTTTTTTCACGCAAAATTAATTAGCTCTGGAGTCTGGAATATAAGTGATGAATGGATTTTATATAGAGAGGCAGACGATTTATATTTCAATGAAGTCTTTTGAATAAAGTTCATTTTGTGTAACTAGCATTGTTCTTTTCGATGAAGTTTGACGTTTTCAAGTACAAATTACTGTAGTACTCTAATAATTTAAAGAATATCAGAACTGAATGTATCACATTTTAGCGATGTTTACATAGAATGACATTTCAGTTGGAAACTGTTTCTTAATCATGCATGATTAATCTTTCTTGTTATAATCTTTAACTTATTGCCGCAGTTTCGAGGGAACTTCGATATATATATACACATTTCTTATTTTCGTGTCTAAATTCTGTCAATCTGGTGCGGGTATCTGTTTGAAGCCGTGATGGCAGAACCCGCGGTTTTTAGCGTAGTAGCCAGCCTGATACTATACGATTAGATAAAAATATATTTTCGGGTCCGAACGTTTAATTCGGAGTATGCTTCATAGCCTCATCGATTTGAATGGTTTGAATGGTGCAAGAGCCAGTCTCCTCCATGGAGGTATCACCACATCGCATGTGATTTCAAAAGTTGTCATTCGAGAATTACGTTAGTGTTGATAATGAACTTGTACTTTTATCGTAATCTAGTGACGGAGAAATTGTTACATTCATTTACAGGCGAAACTTTAAATGAACAAGACGTTTTCATGAAGCTTTTCTTCCACAGGCTAATAATTCCGGATGCTTCTATTACAATAACAATAGAGACTTGTCATATCGTAAATCAAACTTATCAATAACTCCAGGGTCACAATCCCAGTGTGGAGTGGCTCCGCTGGAACATTACCATTAAAATACATAGCCGTTGATCGTAACATTCGATAATCAAATGTTTATTTACTAATTGTATTTATGCAAATTTGTCATATCTTTACTGGTCTATATATGAACGATCCTTTTACTTTCTATGCAGCCACTGATGAAGAGCGTATTAACGCTCGAAAGCGCTCTGGCATTTTCCCATTTTGTACGTCCTATAAGAAGTGTAATAAAAGACCTTCTATTAAAGTTGTGTGCTTAATCTTATTTATTTGAAATCAGACGTGGTACCAACTTATTTATTTTTTCTGGAACTCGAATTTCCCCCCAATTCTTTTCCGTGAGGATTTTCGAGTTATAAAATTTCGAACGTGCTCTAACATGTACTTTTTTTTCTGCAGTGGTAGACTCATGCGGAAGATTTCCTGAGGGTTTCCTCCGCGGGACGCTGACATCGCTGGGAAACTATGAGGAATGCGTCTTGATCAACGTAAACCAGACCAGGCTAAAACTTCAAGGACAGTATTGCATCCTAAATCTCTTACCACCTATGCCCGTCTGGAAGCCCTTTTCCTCTGCCCATCTTACTATGCCAGAAATGGCAAATATCTCATCACCGGATTCGGTAAGTAGCGCCTTGTTCACCAAAGACTACGAGCGCTTGAGTGACGAGTGCTTGAGTGATGAGTGCTGAAGCGATGAGAGCAAGATCGACTGGCCAATAGAAAGAGAGATCGACTAGCCAATAGAAAGAGAGCTTGCGCACTTTTATTTCCTAGTCAAAACTCAAGGTATGGGGTTTTCAAAGGGGTACCTTACCTGGGAAAGTACCAGACTTTAACCCCCCATCTAAATAAAATAAAAAGATCGAATTAAAGGATTACTACGAAAATGAGGAAGATTAACAGATTAAAGAGTGCTTGGCAGATTATTTTTGTCAAGTCTTGGGACAGAATTTATTTAATATATTCAAAAATGGGTTTCCAAAATGAGTAGTGAAACAGATCATTTTGAAATGGGGGGGGCGCTTTTAAATTCGCGCGGAACTTGAGAGATGAGCTGAACCAAATGCTGAGAAAACATACTGAGGGGGGGGGGGGGGGGGGGTAAGATAGTCGACGAAGAAAAATTATACCAAATGCAAGGGTAGAAAAAATTCAGGGGAATGACGTTGAACAGTTGAAGGTAGGAAAAATGTGGGGCTGAGAAAGCTATACAAGCCGCCTCCTCCTTCGAGGAATTAGCTGTCCATTTCCGCGTTCAAGGAGAACACGGGGGCGCTTCCTAAACTTCGGAAGCCGAGGATCATAATTGCAGATATTTAAAAGTATTTCATTTTCCACCTTCAGGAGATCACGATGAAAATGAAAAGCTAATTTACGAACATGATCCAAAAGCGTTTTAATTTTGAGATCTTTGTGAATGAGGTTATTCCTAACATAACGAGGAGCTTTAACGATCAAGCGAAGGGATTTATTTTACAAAGTCTGAAGTCTCTTAAAATTGAAGTTAGAAGTGGTTCCCCATGTAGCAGAATCGTTAGTCATGAGTGGTCTTATGAAGGCTTTGAACAGTAACAATTTATTTGTGAGTGGCAGACGGTTATTTCTAGCCAAAAACTTTTATTTTCTACTTCGAGAGAATTATTGCTCGCGCTGTGACTTCTAATTGGCTAGTCGATCTTGCCCCATCGCTCGTCGTGTTAGGTGAAAACCCATCGTAATAGCGATGAGATACATTGCAAAAAATGTACACACAGCTTTCTTGCAGGAAGTAGAAATCCAGTAGCACTGTAGGGAGCAGAAAGTTTATTTGTTACATAAATAATTTAAGAAGACACTTTTTTCCATCAATGCTCTTTGAATTTGATTGCATTACATTATTTTGGTGCTGTACTGTTACTTTTATGCATAAGCAGATTTCAATGGCGTAAGCATAAATTTTGGGCTCATAAATGACTTTGAGCTCTCTCCTCTCTTTATTTCTAGCCGAAATTTTTTGGATGTATTCTGAGATAATTGATGGATTAATAACTGATGAATTCCTTTATTATATGAAAGAAATGACATGCAAATGTGTCACATAAATATATTAAAACATTTAAAAAAGACTAGCAAACTTAGCAATACACCCTTGTCATAGTTATTTTTTCGACATCACTCGTTTCAATTTCCAAAACGGCAAAATCATCAATCGTAAGTATTCCATAGAATTTTTGTTGTAGTTTCCTATAAGTTTTAATGTGTTGAATGACCTTTCAATAGAAGTTATGGTGACCGGCAGACCGAAAACCAGCAATAATACAGGATTCACATCTGAAAAATCGCTTCCTATAAATTTGTATTTGTTAACTTTTTTCTGCGATATTTTAACTTGGCGCCATTGGTCTCTTAGATCATTTTTGATCAATATTTTAATGTGCGCAAATTGAATGAGAAATTATGTAGGAAAAAAATGTTAGAATTTTTTCTGGCAGAATTGTATTGATTGGGGATTTATTGTAGTTTTCTGTTAGTAATGATTCCAAACTATTACTAACAGAGTTTTCCATCCGTGCAAATCAAATCCGCCTTCTATGGATTTGAAGCCTTCTATGGGAGACGACTTCTATGGGAGATATTATGTACAATTGCTGGGAGATATTATGTACAATTTTTGTAAGATATATGTACAATTGCTGTAACTGTTAGTGCACACCGTTTTTTCAACCTAACGAAGGAAGCTCATTCCGCCTTTATAGTATTTGTAGTCATCTAGACTAATTTTCATATATTGTTTTTATTAAGGACTTTACAAATTGTTTGTATTCCCACAAAAGCAGCAGGTGTCTTTATTGTGAGCAAGCAGATGCTAGGATTTTCTTAAATATCATTAAAATATAACACAAAATTTTCAAAAACGTATTATTTTAAATTCTGTATAAAAAACAAAACAAATTTTTATTTTGTATATATTTCTTATCATACTATCCTAGCCACACACTTTCGTTTATGCTTGCATTTGTTTAAATTTTATATATTTTCTTTATTATAGTTCTTAAATTTAGTGCTGCCCTCTCTTGGCAGATCTTCGAAATTAATGCCACTTGCTTTTCCATATTAATATAATAAATGAAATCTTATTTTATTTAAAAAATGTGGATTTTATTTCATAAAAAGCTTCATATAGTCGTTAAAATCATAGGAATATGATTCAAGGTTTTTAATTCTCCATATTAGTTTTATCGATTAAAAATAGTTCATTTTTAAAACCTATTTATAAATTTTAAACTTTTATCTATTATAGAAAAATGTTTGCATCATAAAACAAAAAGAAGTTTAGTTTTACTTAGATGCTATCTCAAATAAAAATTTCTTACATTTTTAACTTAGTTAGAAAGCAATTTGGATAGTACAACCCTGTGAGTTAATTATATGCATACAGCTGAGTGAAACAGACGGGCTGACAGACTGACTGATTCAGGGACATTTATTTACACAGTCTAAACTACTGAAGGTAGTAACTTGAAACTTTGCCCATATGTGGAACATCACCTACAGATAATGATAAAAAATATGAAATCATGGAATTTTGTTCGAAAAATTTATACATTGCGATTCTTTTTTCTTACTATACAAAAAAAGTTAAAGCAAGAAACTTGAAACTTTGATTACACTTGGGATGTGTCTGTCCTATAAATAATGAGAAATATAAAAAATCTCAGAATCTTATTCGATAAATTTATAAACCGTAGAATTTTTATTTTACTAACATTCTTTTAGCTGTAACTCGCTAACGGCTAGAAACCTAAAATTCGTTTTCATATCATCTTGCGTAGAAAAAAATATATCCTAAAAAATTTTAATGAACTCTATTAGTGTACAATCAACTATTTTTGAGACATTTTAATATAAAGTTACAGCAGGCAATTTTGTATTATATTTTATTAATGAATTTATTTATAGTTTTTGATTCAATTTTGGCAACTAGGGTAATCGAGTTACATTTCAAATACCGATATCTATTGTTTGTTTGTTGGCTATTCTTTAAATCAAAGAATTGAAAAACAACACTATAATTAATTAATTCTCTGAAGACGTTGAAGGAAAATAGCAATATACAGTACTAATTTACCATACAATTTAAATAGATTTCCGAGACTTACTATTTTCTCGGTCGAAATTTGGAAAAATGAAGCAATTCCATTTTTCACCAAGACGACTTTGCGACGCTCATTTAATTGCATTAACAAATAAATCCAGAGAAATGAGAGTGTGTGTTTTGATTGAAATGTGCCTTGAAATGTAGAAAATGCTTCTTAGAATAGAATAAAATGGCGATACTTCATAATTGTTAATACGAATTTATCAAACTTTTATTACAGGTTATTACCTACTTGATGGGCATCATCCACAACTTGCATGTAACTACTGCCAAGATCGGTTTCTGCTCGCCTTCAAAATGCACGTTGGAGGACATCGATAAACTGGTGGATATAAGTAAGTCTAAAAAAATTGCGCGCTGACAAAAATACTAGAGTCTCACCAGTGACGTAACTAGACTTTTGGAGCTCTGGAAAAAATAATTTCTGATACTCCTTTTCCTTAATGCATGCATGGGTGAGTGTCAGTAAATCTTCTGCCCTATCCGCGCTTTGTTAATTTTCGCGGCTCACATTTTTGCCGAAATTCTGCTCAAACAGTTGCGAAATATTTTCTGAAATATAAAATGCAATGCTTAGATTATATTAAAACTAAATTTAATACCCAATAAAACATAGAATATATTTTTTATTTTAATACAAAATATTTTTGGTGCTGTCACCTGTTGTCGTAATTTAATTCATACCGATTATTTTCATTTTTTAATGAATATTTTTAAATATCTATTCCTTCTAATACGGTATTAAATACAACAACAGATCATATATAATAATGCCACGATCACGGAAAGGCAATTTCTCATTCTATAAATTTGATAAGGGGATCTGAATGTACATCACTGAGGACTGCAGTTTTGTCTTCAAGTCCCCTTGTGTTCAAGTTCAAGTTCAATTACGTTTCCGCGATTGTGGCATTATTATATATGATCTGTTGTTACATTTAATAGCGTATTAGAAGGAATAGCCATTTAAAAATGTTCAATAAAAAATATAAATAGTCGGTATGAATTAAATTACGACAACAGATGGCAACACCAAAAATATTTTGAATTAAAATAAAAAATATATTTTATGTTTTATTGGATATTAAATTTAGTTTTAATATAATCTAAGCATTGAATTTTATCTTTCAGAAAATATTTCACAACTGTTTGAGCAGAATTTCGGCGAAAAATGTGTGCCGCGAAAGTTAACAAAGCGCGGATAAGAGGCGCTCCGTGGAGTGATCGCCTTGTCTCGCTCCATAACGGCACGCTACTGGTCCGTACTGTTTTTCCCTTTTTTTCTAATTGACAGCAGAATTATAAACTTTAATTATGTAATTTATAAACCTATAATTATGGTACAGCAAAGTTCCGATAATGTAGACCAAGACATGTACCAGAAAAAGTGTAGATAACGTTAACCGAGAATAAACAGCTCGGATTCGATCAAAATCGGGGAACACCGAAAGAGCTTCGTTACAATTCATCGCTGACATTTTCGATAATGTTCCACATTTAGGATCTTCTCCATTAATGTTATTAAAATATATGTACTGTAAAATATATATATATATATATATATATATATATATACATTAAACACATATGTAATTATATATCTGTTCAGTGCATACTGTATATACTCGGTGTACTCTCATCCTGCTGTTTGATGTATCGCAGTGCTGTCTTAATTGGATTTAGGGCGTTTCGCATGCAAAAATTTAGGCCTTCTCCTGGACGCACATCATCATCATCTTCACTCTCTTGTTTTTCCTCACTCACAAAATTTATAATTATACTATCATTCATGTCCTGTTGCTTACCCTCATTCATACAAATTAGAATGTGTTTTTTTACCGTAATGGAAGATTACTAACGTAACTGAAAAATTACTAGCTATATGTAACTCTTCCATGGTTTCAACTAAAAATATTATTTTCAGGATTTCACTGAAGCCAGTGTGCTTCAACTTCATAGAAAAAAAAAATGATGAGTTAGAGAAAAACCAGAAAGAGAGATAACTCCAATAACAAGGAACCTTGGATAGCCGGGATTTGAAAAATCGAAACTCTACTGTATTTATAACATACTACTAAGATACTGCTAAGACTGTCCTAAGTTTTGTAAAAAATTCTTCGCTGACCTACTTGCACCCTTGCACTCCTAATATCCAAAAACTTATACGAATTACAAACTTCTCCGGATCGATATTATTAATTATTACTAGCAGTATACCCACCCTTTGTACGGAATATATATATATATATATATATATATATATATATGTATATATATATATATATATATATATATATATATATATATATATATATATATATATATATATATATATATATATATATATATAACACTTAAAATTCACAATTATGTGCAAATATCTGTAGTATTTTAAATGATATTGTCATTCAAGACATTCAATTAATAACTAAATTAAAATTTAATTTTTAAAAAGGAAGTATAAGAATATTTATTCACATTATACGAAAATTATATTCGCAGGCAGATCTGAAGAATAAATAAAACGTGCTGGTCATGTTTGTAAATAAATGATATTGTATATGATATTGGATCAATATATGCCAAAAAAATCTAATGTGGGCAACACATGACTTTCCTTATATAATGTAATGATTTTACTACTTTTACAGTAAAAAAATAGGTTTTTCTTATAGTAGATACTAATATTCTTTCCAAGATATTGAAATTTCGACAATTAGTCGTCATTTTCATTGATTTAGCGTCATTTTTATTTATTTGACGAGATTTTCGTTAATTTGGCAACATTTCAAAAAGTCGTCAAATTGGCGACATTCCGCCAAATTCGTCGCCAAAATCTCGCCAAGCGTTATGGACTGAGAAATAAGTTATTCTTACAGCAGATAAATGTCTATTGGCATTCAAATAAAAAAGTATTACTCAAAGTATATTTTTTCATGAATGGAACGAGCTAGATCAGGGATGGCCAACCCGCGGCCCAAGGGCCGCATGCGGCCCGCTTTCAATAATTTTGCGGCCCGCGAGATTCATTAGAACTTTACAAAAGACAATTATTTTGTGCAATATTTTTATTTTTAGTGTAGTGTTTTGTAACAAATAAATCCCATAACTGTTTCTATTTTATCACGTTGCTTCTGTTTTTATACATACTTAGAAGTGGGCAGTATTGCATTGCAGCGATCCCCCGCAGCATCACGCTTGATTCCTCTAACTTAAGTCTCGAACTTAAGCTTGATTCCTGTAACTTAAATGTTCGAACTTAAGTCTATCTCAGCAAACAGTGTGTTCGTCGAATGAATGACATTTCAAATGAAATTATCGTAAAACTGCGCGATAAAATTCGAGATTTCAAATATTTTTCCTTAGCATTTGACGAAAGTACCGACATTTCTGACACAGTTCAACTTGTAGTATTCGTTCGTGGAGTAAATGAATCATTTCAGGTAACTGAAGAAATTATAAATTTGATAAGTTTGAAAGGTACGACAATAGGGGAAGATATTTTCCATATACTGTTGAAAACTGTTTATGCGAAAACAACTTGTGTTTGGAAATTCTTTCTGGAATATCAACTGATGGGGCACCTGCTATGATCGGTAAAGAAAAAAGAGCTATAAAATTACTGATCGATAAAATAGAATCCAACAACAAAACTATAACTGCTGCAAAAGAGATGATTTAATTATAATCCACTGTGTGATTCATCAACAAAATCTATGTGCCCAAGTATTATCGATGAATCATGTTATGCAAGTAGTCATATAAAACAGTGAATTACATTCGATCACATGCACTTTCGCATCGACAATTTAAGGAGCTCCTAAAAGAATTAGATTGTGAATATGGTGACGTTGTATACTTCAGTCGTGTCAGATGCTTGATCGTGGAAGATGTTTACAGCGATTTTATGAGTTACGTCAAGAAATTGACTTGTTTATGAATGACAAGCAAATACCAGTACCAGGATTAAGAAATGATGAATGGTTATTGGAATGATGCTTTTTAGTAGATATCATCGAAAAACTGAATCAATTAAATACATCATTACAAGGAAAAGACAATTTAATAATCGATGCATTTAATCACATCAAAGCAAAAATTACTGTTATTTGAATCTCAATTGAAAAATAATAACGTTCAACACTTTCCATTGATGAAAGAATTAAAAAATTCAAAATGTATCAGTTACATCAAATACGCAAAAGAAATAAGCAAATTTGCAGCTACTTTTGAGAGTCGTTTCACTAATTTAGACAAATACAAAAAATTATTTGAAATATATTCATCTCCCTTTCATGTCGATGTCGAGTCGGCCCCAGAATATCTCCAAATGGAACTGATTGACTTACAATGCAATAATGAATTAAAACACATTTTTGAAACATCAGAATCAAAAATAGATTTTCATAACACTTATGTCACAAAAGAAAAATTTTCCAATTTGAGAGATCTGGAACAAAAAGTTGTGAGCGCTTTTGGATCAACTTACACTTGCGAATCGTTTTTTTTTCGAAAATGAAATTTGTCAAACATAAATCGCGCTCAAACTTAACGGACGAAAACCTGCAACAACAATTACGATGTGCAAATACACGCATCGATCTCCGGCCATCCATATGGTTTCTCTAAGTCCTCGGACGAGACGGATGGTCTGGGCTTTCGACGCATTGAGATCGACTTGCAAAAACTAAGTGAAAGAGTTGAGAAACAAATATCTCACTAATTAAATAAATTAAACATTATTCGATCATTGCATTATTATTATTATATTAACTATGTTTGTATACATGAAAAATAATGAAAACAATAATAATAATTCATTCGGTTTTAAATTTTCACTCCAATAAATGTTTGTAATGGGTCCAAATCTAATATAAAGATATATATTTTTATATGCGGCCCTCGGGCCGACGTGGTGGTCGAGTGGTCAAGGCATGCGTTTCCAAAGCAATCGCTCGGCCGCCACGTTGTGGGTTCTAGCCCCACGAAGGCATGGATGTTGTTGTGTTGTGGGCGCAGTATGTTTCGCCCCCCTCTGGTGCGCCTGGGGCACCGTCCCTAGGACGGCTAAATGGATCACGTATAAGGCCGAATTATGGCCGATGAGTCAAGTGCCTGGCCATTGGAGAAAAAATATATATATATGCGGCCCGCGGGATTATAATGTTTTTCCGAAGTGGCCCGCAAGGTCATTTGGGTTGGCCACCCCTGAGCTAGATCCACGAGAATGATGTCACCCACTTTATAGCATGGTATTACATATGAAAAATGAATATGTTTCTCAATAGGAAATATTTTTTTTTATTTTATATGACTTTTTGATAATTTTTTGGAAAAATGTAAAATATCTCGAGAACGGTTCATGTTAGCGTTCTATAATTTATGTCAATCGTTTGCTAATGAAAAATTACATAAAAAATGTCTGTTTGCGTAACTTTATTAGCGGTTTAGATTTTTTGACGATTTTTTCAAAATTTTATTCGAAAATTTAGGGGTGTTCTGAACATTCGATTGCGCATAAAAGCCATAAGCTTCCAGTGTTTATGGATTGTGATTTTTGTACCAAATTTCGGTCGAATCGGTCCATTCGTTCGTCAGTTATCGTCTCCACAGACTCACTGACACACACACACACACATGATGTCTGTGTGTGTGTATGTGTGTGTGTGTGTGTGTGTGTGTGAGTGTGTGTGAAAGTATGTGTGTGTGTGTGTCAGTGAGGCTGTGGAGACGATAACTGACGAACGAACGGACCGATTCGAACTAAATTTGGTACAAAAATCACAATCCGTAAACACTGCAAGCCTATTGTTTTTATACGCAATCGAATGTTCAGAATCCCCCTAAATTTTCGAATGAAATTTTGAAAAAATAGTCAAAATATCAAAACCACTAATAAAGTTACGTAAATAGACATTTTTATGTAATTTTTCATTAGAAAACGATTGACATAAGTTTTAGAACGCTAACATGAACCGTTCTCCAGATATTGCAGATTTTTCAAAAAAATTATCAAAAAGTCATATAAAATAAAAAAAATATTTTCTATTGAGAAACATGTTCACTTTTCATATGTAATACCATGCGATAAATTGAGTGACATAATTCTCGTGGATCTAGCTCGTTCCATTCATCAAAAAAGATTCTTTGAGTAATACTTTTGTATTTGAACGCCAATAGTCATGTATCTGCTGTAAGAATAACTTATTTCTTCGTCCATAACGCTTGGCGAGATTTTGGCGACGAATTTGGCGGAATGTCGCCAACTTGGCGACTGTTTGAAATGTTGCCAAATTAACGAAAATCTTGCCAAATGGATGAAAATGACGCTAAATCAATGAAGATGACGACTAATTGTCGAAAACTCGATATCTTGGAAAGAATATAAGTATCTACTATAAGAATAACATTTTTTTTATTTTTAACTGTAAACGTAGTAAATTCATTGCATTATATAAGGAAAGTCATGTGTTGCCCACATCAGATTTTTCTTACTGTAAAAGTAGTAAATTCATTACATTATATCATTAAAGTCATGTGTTGCCCACATCAGATTTTTTTAATAATAATCGTACGTACCGTAATCTACCGTATAACCGATATGATTCCATTGCTAAGTAACATGATATACCCCAAAGTTGCCAAGTTGGCGATATTATCGAATTTTATCTCAAAGTCCGCCAAATTTGAGACCAAGTGGGACAGACAAAGTAAGGTTTAATTTTCTTCTTGTATAGTATAATTATGGAATTTTAAAACCTATAAACTTAAAATTATGAAATTTTTATTACTTTCCTTATATACATAACGTATAAGGAAAGTATTGTGACGGGGTCGAAAATTCGAATTCGAGTTTTCAACAGGAGAGCACGTTTCAAGCATCCCTGATCATGAATCAAACATTTTTGAAGTGATGTCTGTGTGTGTGTGTCAGTGAGTCTGTGGAGACGATGACGAACGAATGGACCGATTCGAACGAAATTTGGTACAAAAATCACAATCCGTAAACACTGGAAGCCTATTGTTTTTATACGCAATCGAATGTTCAGACCCCCCCCCCCCCCTAAATTTTTGAGTGAAATTTTGAAAAAATCGTCAAAAGATCAAAACTGCTAATAAAGTTACGCAAATAGACATTTCTTATGTAATTCTTCATTAGAAAACGATTGGCATAAATTTTAGAACGCTAACGTGAGCCGTTCCCGAGATATTGCACATTTTTCAAAAAAATTATCAAAAAGTTATATAAAATAAAAAAAAAATATTTCCTATTGAGAAACATGTTCACTTTTCATATGTAATACCATGCGATAAATTTGGTGACATCATTATCGTGGATATAGCTCGTTCCATTCATGAAAAAAGATACTGTGAGTAATACTTTTGTATTTGAAAGCCAATAGTCATTTATCTGCTGTAAGAATAACTTATTTCTCCATCCATAACACTTGGCGAGATTTTGGCGACGAATTTGGCGGAATGTCGCCAACTTGGCGACATTTTTAATTGTTGCCAAATTAACAAAAATCTCGCCAAATTGATAAAAATGAGGCTAAATCAATGAAAATGACGACTCATTGAAGAAAATTCAATATCTTGGAAAGAATATAAGTAGCTACTATAAGAATAACATTTTTGTACATAACGGTAAAAGTAGTAAATTTATTGCATTATACAAGGAAAGTCATGTGTTGCCCACATCTGATTTTTTTCACTTGCTATAAAAAAAGAGCGGTAGTTTTCAATTCACAAATCGTGAGTCGCTCCGATAAACCTTTAAGAAAAATTTTTTTTGTATAAAAAATAGAAGTGTTTTATACTCCATTGTTTTTACATCAAAATATTTCAAAATAAATTTTATACATTAACGTTGTTTCAATTTCATTTCAGTTCCAGAGCAGCTGTCATTGAATTGGAAATTCCATGTGAGCCACTGTGAGGTCCGAAATAGTGTGGAGTTTACTAATGCTCAGATTGTCGTTTTGTAAGTATCTTTAGTAATAATTTAAGCAGTTTTGACGGTGTTGTAGCAGTTTAAATACTTATATGTATATTTCACTGATAGCCAGAGGTCAAGAATAACAAATGAGTAATTTTCAAAGCAATTAAATAAAGGTTAAGTTTCTTGTAGCCTTAATTCTAAAGTTTTCTAAGAAGTTTGTAATTTTTCATGGTGTTGACAAAATGATGTCGTAGTGCCCATATTTTCAATATTAAAAATATACAATATATTTACAAAATATTATTTTCCTTACTTATAGCTAACTAGCAGTGATTACCCGGCGTTGCTCGGGATTTACGATGAAAAACTATGATAAAAAAGTACACGAAACATGTAGGGCCGTGAATCTTATACATTGTTTTTTCACTGTGAAAGAAGTAAATTCATTGCATTATGTAAGAAAAAAAAATCATTGCATTATATAAGTACACAGCTGCTTCCGGCACACCCTTCGCAGCTAGGTCCTCCGAGCAGCGTCTCGGAATGTGATTATTAGCTGTGCACAATTGATGTACAGTCAATATGTACAGTTTGAAATATGTACAGTTTGAAAGGAAAACTAAAATGATTCTTAAACGCTGGAAAACAATGTAAATGTTAACAAATTAAATGACATTATCCTAATTTGTTAGGTTTTACCGCAATGCTTGCTTGTAAACCACATTTTTTAATTTTTCTCCCGGAGCTAAAACGTACAAATTCTGTGAAGTTCCTACTCTTTAGCATGCCACATATAATTGACCATGAGAAAAGCAAGGACTTTCTAAATTTACGCCTGCGAACTTAAGGGTTTTTCCTTGGGCTTTGTTGATGGCCATGGCAAATGCCAGTCTAACTGGGAACTGGACTCGTTTGAAGCTAAATGGTAGGTCGGTTGGTATCAACGGTATGCGAGGTATGAATACGTCCTCTCCTTTTGCCATTCCCGTTAATACCGTGGCTTCTATGACATTTGGTAAAATATTTCTGACATAGAGCCGTGTTCCATTGCATAGTTTTGGTAGTTCCAGACTCCGCAGCAGCATTATTGGTGATCCTTTCTTTAACTTCAAGATATGAGAAGGCGTTCAGGGTGGCTCAAGATAGTTCAGAAATTCCAGCGTGTAATTAACGGCATCATCGGTGTCCACTGCAGAGTCAAATGACTTGCCATGATATAATAAAGAATCTTCCTCATAAAATGTTGATAATTAAATAACCATTTTGATTTCTTAATACTTTTCGTTGTTGAGTAAGCCTATGAAAAATGAACCATGGTGGTAGAGTTTCCATTTAAATTCATATTTCAAACCCGAGATTTTCAAAAGTGACTAATACGTTCAATAAACTCCCACAAAACTTGGAGATTTAATTAACTTTCACGTTTTAAACCAACGATGTCCAACCTTTTTCGTTGGAAATCATGGAGTTAGAGAGTAGAAAACCTAGGAAAAGTTTTATTTTCCATTAATATCTCGATAACCCCTGATTTTAGAAACTCGAAATTTGGACTAAATTTATAGAAGGATATTTCAAAGCAACCTACAAAATTTCATTAAATTCGGTGCAAATGTTCTCCCTTGATGATGAGACAAACGAAAGTTTCGTTTTCACTAATATCTCGAGAACGCCTAGTTGCAGAAACTCGAAACATAGACTAAATTTTAAGTGAGGCTATTTCAAGACTACTCACCAAATTTCATCAAATTCGGTTCAGCCGTTCTCCCGTGATGTAGGATCATACATACATACATACATACATACATACATACATACATACATACATACTTTTCTTCTTTATATATATATAGATCTCTTGGTAGTAAAAAGAAAAATTCATATGTGCGTATTTACTAATAAAGTTAAAAATTGAGTAAAACCAGCGTAGTCTCATAATTGTATAAAAATATAGTATGATTTACAATGTGTGACAGTAGCTATTTTAACAATAACATAATTATACGAACATTATGTGGTGGACCAAAATCACGAAATACTGTTTACTGTGAGTTAATGAAGAAATATAAAGCTGAAACTGGATCCATCGTACAAATAGTGTTGCCTTTCTTAAATAGTAATTTGTACACTTTGAACAGTTTAAACGACTATACTGACTGCCAAAAATTATATCGAACTAATCCTTCCAAATTGCTGCCCAAAATTTCTATTTCAGTTCCAGAATAATATTTACTAAAGAAATGAGAAGACAGACATACAAAACGTAATAATTTTTACTTTCCCTGCAATACAAGGTAATGTATAAGGAAAGTATTGGAATCATGTCGAAAATCGCAACTCGAGTTTTCGACAGATCTACACGTTTCGAGACCTCTAGAATACGAAAAAACTATTTTTAGCGTGACGTCTGTGTGTGTGTCTGTGTGTCTGTCTGTCTGTCTGTGCAGATTTTGTATCCACTCCAACTAAAAAACTAATAGACCGAATTTCACAAAATTTGGTAGGTAAGTCACTTGTGAGCGTGTCTGGTGCTGATTAGTTTTGGGTACGATTTGGGATAAAAGAACTCGCCTTTTTTTGCGAAATGGCCCGCAAAAGCCTGTATCCACTCTAACTGAAAAACTAATGGACCGAATTTCACAAAATTCGGTAGGTGAGTCACTTGTGGGTTACTCTGGTGCTGATTAGATTTTGGTACGATTCGAAAAAAAAATAACCTGCCTTTTTTTACAAAATAGCCCGCAAAAATCGTCAAAATCTGAACTAAAGAACTAGGTATACTCAAATATATACATTAAATGCTCGTTTAATACGCAATTTTTAACGACGAAAAGAATATGACCAACCCAATTACACTAGGACCAGCCGTTCTCGAGATATTTTAGCTTTTCGTATTTTCTCTACGCCACCTTTGAAAATAAGTCCGGTTACCGAATGAGAACGAAAATTGAATTAAAAGTGAAATAAATTTAATTAAAATAAAGAGAACGTGGTTATAAGTCTGCAGGGAAAGTCATGTGCTGCCCACATCAGATATTTATTACTTGCAGCTGTCGAAAATGTTTTCGCCCTGAAACTATTTCAAGGTTGTCACTAATTGCTAGTTACACGTGAACCATTAATAGATATATCCCGTCACCTCTGACTTTATTGAATCCACCTGTCCACGACCTTCAACAACAACAAAAAATGTCAAGAAACCTAGATGTACGCATAAAGGAAATTCAACTTTTGCAATTTTGATCAATCATTAGAAGTTTTTCGCAACATGCCGAGTTTTTAGTTTTATATTTGCAATTTTTTTGATTTGAATTTAGACTGCAGTATGTGTTATTCGTCATTGAAAAATAATTAGAAAATATTGCGCAAACTCTTTGCCCATTTCTCGCTTCAAATAACTTAAAAAGAACTCATGTTTTAATCAGAGAAAAGGAAGACTGCTGTGATTTGAGTAAAAATCCGAATCCCGGTCGTTAATGGATCCACACATCTTCGTCATCTCCTGGAACACGAATCAACCCGTTTCGGAATGTCTGTGTACGTGTGTACTATGAACTTACGGTCGACCAAGATAATTAAAAAAAAATCTGATGTGGGCAACACATGACTTTCCTTATATAATGTAATGAATTTACTACTTTTACAGTAAAAAAATAGGTTTTTCTTATAGTAGATACTAATATTCTTTCCAAGATATTGCATTTTCGGCAATCAGTCGTCATTTTCATTGATTTAGCGTCATTTTTATCCATTTGGCGAGATTTTCGTAAATTTGGCAACATTTCAAAAAGTCGCCAAGTAGGCGACATTCCGCCAAATTCGTCGCAAAATTTTGCCAAGCGTTATGGACAAAGAAATAAGTTATTCTTACAGCAGAAAAATGACTATTGGCGTTCAAATACAAAAGTATTACTCAAAGTATCTTTTTTCATGAATGGAACGAGCTAGATCTACGAGAATGATGTCACCCAATTTATCGCATGGTATTGCAAATGAAAAGTGAACATGTTTCTCAATAGGAAATATTTTTTTTTCATTTTATATGACTTTTTAATAATTTTTTTGAAAAATGTGCAATATCTCGAGAACGGTTCATGTTAGCGTTCTAAAATTTATGTCAATCGTTTTCTAATAAAAAATTACATAAGAAATGTCTATTTGCGTAACTTTATTAGTGGTTTTGATTTTTTAACGATTTTTCCAAAATTTTATTCGAAAATTTAGGGGTGTTCTGAACATTCGATTACGTATAAAAACAATAGGCTTCCAGTGTTTACGGATTGTGATTTTTATACCAAATTTGGTTTGAATCGGTCCATTCGTTCGTCAGTTATCGTCTCCACAGACTCACTGACACACACACACACACACACACACACACACATACTTTCACACACACATACACACACACACACAGACATCACTTCAAAAATGTTTGATTCGTGATCAGGGATGCTTGAAACGTGCTCTCCCGTCGAAAACTCGATTTCGAATTTTCGACCCCGTCACAATACTTTCCTTATACATTATGTATATAAGGAAAGTAATACAAATAGGTCAATTCAAATGAAATTTAGAAAGAATATTTCAATTGGTAAACGATATTAAATGAATGGTAATTTAATGTATTTTTTATATATTTTTTAACATTTAAACATATACATGTCAGTATTATTAAGAATCTAATATGCCCCTTTCTTTGATATTGGACTTTTTAACTTTCTCTACAATAAATATAGGGAAATGTATAGGGAAAGTATTGAAATTGTGTCAGAAATCGGAACTGGAATTTTCGATTTAACTACACGTTTTGAGCACTCTAGAACACAAAAAATCTATTTTTTAACATGATATTTGTGTGTGTGTTTCATACAAATATCATGATGTGTGTGTCTTTGTGTATGTGCAATGTATGTATCCACTTTAGCTCGAAAAAAAATTGACGCAATCTCATAAAATTTGGTAGGTGAGTCACTCGTGCGTGACCCCAATGCTGATTAGATTTTGGTATAATTCGAAAAATTGAACCTGCTTTCTTTTGTAAAAAAGGCCCACAAAATCGTCAAAAATCTGAAATAAAAGACTAAATATATTAAAATGTATTAATTATATACTTGTTTTATGCGTAATTTTAATCTAAAAAAGAATAGGACCAACCACATTACTCTATAGAATGTACGATTCTCGAAATATTAAGATTTTTGAATTTTAATGAGTTGATGGTGCTTTTTACGGTGGTTGAAAACCATTCGATGAAATTTCTTAAAATTTAGTAGACAAGTCATTTGTGGGCTTCTCTGTTGCTGATTAAACTTTGGTATGATTCAGAAAAACAGGAACGGTTTTATTTTGCGAAATGGCTCTCAAAAATCACTAAAATCTTAAATAACTGACTAAATATGTTCAATATTTTAATTAAATGCACGTGTTTTGACAACGAAATGAATAAGATCAACGTCCATTAATCTAAAATAAACCGTTATTGATATATTTAATTGTTTTGGAATATTAAGAAGCTGACAATGCCTTAAAATGCATTAACTTGTCAAATGAACAAGAACACGTATTAAAACAGCAAAATGGATATAATGTCAAGCCAGTATCCATCCGTGTTATTTTGAGCAATTAATCTCAATTTAATGCATTATAAAAGAGAAAATAAATTTGAGTCTTTAGAGAAAGTTATACCCGTCCTCATAAGATTTTTATCAATGGAAAAAAAATGTAGAAAAATATGCTGCCGTTATCAAATGAGTACTTTTAACCCATTTTGTGAGTACTTTAATCATAAGTTTATTGACATTATCAGTAGCGACGATTGAAAATAGAAAGAAATTAGGTATAGGGAAATTAATGTTAAATGCCATATTTTAAACCCGTTTTAAACCCATTTAAAATTATCTTAGGACAAAATACTTTCTTAGTGCGCCTCTATATACATAGTAAAAAGAATATATCTACCAAATTTCAAGTTTCTAACTTTGATAGTTCCTGAGATTCGATGATAAGTTAGTCAGTCAGTGAGGACTTTTACTTTTATTATAAGACTAGCAGCATACCCGTTCTTCGTACGGAGTATATAATATAAAAAATTTATAATTCGCAATCATGTGCAAATTTTGTTAAATATTAAATTTATTGCACCTAAAGAGAACTTTAAGAATATATATTCTCACTATGCAAAATTATCTTCACGGGCAGATCTGAAGAATAAAACATCCTGGCCCCTTTTGTAAGCCAATTTACAAAAAAAAAAAAAAAAAAAAGGAATTGAATCAATATATGCAACCCTGTACTACTTATATTGTCGCAGATTAGAAAATATGCCAGTGTGTTAGTAGAAGATTACCCGTATTACAATATAAGTCTAAAAAATATTTGCCAAAATAAAAGAGATGACGTAATAAATTGAAAATATCAATAATCCCCGTACTCTTTATACCAGAAGGTCGTAATTGATTCCAATATATGCCAATATATATAAAAACATATGCCAATATACCTGTACTATTGATATTCTAGTAGATTAAAAGATATACTCGTGTATTTGTAGATTACTCGTACAACGTACAATATATGAGTTTAAACAATTTTTGTCATAATAAAACAATTGCATAATAACTTGAAAATATCAATAATACCTGAATCGATAATCCCCGAAAATATCAATAATAATAATGTTTAAACCTGAAGACCGTAATTGATACTATCCAGTCAAAAATGCTATAAGAAAAATCAAATCGTTCTTTTCTAAAATATATTTTTATATCCATTTATTTATTATTCAAATCGATACAAATTATTATTAAAATTAACAGACAGATTTAATTTAATTGCGTTTCTGAGTAACATGATATAAGATAGAATCTTCCTCATAAACTGCGAAATTAAATAACCATTTTGATTTCTTTATACTTTTCATTGTTCAGTAAAAACTTGTTTTAAATAAACCATGCAGATAGATTTCCCCTTTAAATCACGTTTCAAACAATTCATGTTTTCAGAAAGTGACTAATTAGCGCAAAAAATCTCCCATCAAACTCAGAGATTAAATTTTAATTCACTTTCAAACGATTTTCAAGCTTTTCGTTTGGATAAACCACGGAGTTAGAGAGTAGAACTCCTAGGAAAAAGATTCGTTTTTCATTAATATCTCGACAACCCCTAGTATTAGATACTCAAATCTTGGACTAAATTTATGGGGGCTATTTCAAGGCTATCCACAAAATTTCATCAAATTCGGTTCAGCCGTTCTCCCGTGATGACGGGACAAACCGACAGACAGACAGATTTTCAATTTTATATATATAGACTAGCAGTATACCCGTTCTTCGTACGGAGTATATAATATAAAGAAATTTATAATTCGCAATCATGTGCAAATTCTGTTAAAATATTAAATTTATTGCTCATAAAGAGAAGTTTAAGAATATCTGTTCTCACTATGCAAAATTATCTTCACGGGCTGATCTGAAGAATAAAACATCCTGGCCCCTTTTGTAAGCAAATTTAAGAAAAAAAGGAATTGAATCAATATATGCAACCCCGTACTACTTATATTGTTGCAGATTAGAAAATATGCCAGTGTGTTAGTAGAAGCTTACCCGTATTGCAATATGAGTCTCAAAAATATTTGCCAAAATAAAAGAGATGACGTAAAAAATTGAAAGTATCAAAAATCCCCGTAATCTTAATACCAGAAGGACGTAATTGATTCCAATATATGCCAATATATATCAAAATATATGCCAATATACCTGCACTACTTTTATTCTCGTAGATTAGAAGATATATCCATGCATTTGTAGAAGATTACTCGTACAACGTACTATATACGAGTTTCAACAATTTTCGTCATAATAAAACAATTCCATAATAATTTGAAAATATCGGTAATCCCTGAATCAACAGTCCCCGAAAATATCAATAATAATGATGTTTAAAACTGAAGACCGTAATTGATATTATCCAGTCAAAAATTCAATGTCAATGAAATTTATTTTATATACATATTTTTATTATTCAAATCGGAAAAGATTTAATAAAAATCGTATGCCGCATTACATATTGGATCCGTTGCTAAGCGATATGATATCATTTGCTTTAAATAAATTGATGGAAATCATATCATCTGAATAATGCAATCTCCATGGAAGGTTTGGCGACATTTTCGTCGATTTAGCGATAACTTAAAAAATCGTCAAATTTATCGCCAAGTGGGACTGTAGAACTGATAGTCCCATTTTGCGACAAATTGACGAAACATCATCACAATACTATCCCCTGGGGCGCGGTAGCCCATTGGTTTGCGCGATGGAGTTGCACTCGGTAGGCCCGGGTTCGATTCCAGCCACTGCCAAAACTGCCGCCGTGTTCATGCGGAGTACGATCACGTTAAACATGTGGGTCCAAAAGTCCTTCCGAGAGGTTGGTGGTAGGGGAAGGAGGTTACGGTCCCTGTGGATGCCTCCCCTTACACCTTTCTGGTAGGTTACCTTACACCTTTCTGGTAGGTCGGACGGTCTGGGTTTCAACAATCAACAACAATACTATCCCCTAACAAAACATAACTAATTTCATTTATTAAGCGCGATTTTATCAATTTCATGATATTTTTATGGATTTAGAAATGTTTTTACCAATTTGGTGATATTAAAAAAATTCCTTAAACGTGTTACTAAGTAGGATGGATGGACTGACCGACAAATGCTACAGAAACATCATTTCAGTACTTTATTAAAAAAAACAAATTTAATTTTATTGATTTGGGTCATTTTTATCAATTTGGAGACATTTCCACTAATTTGGTAAAGTTTAAAAAATGTTACCAAGTTATTTAGAGATATTTCTCTAAATTCGTAGCTCTGAATTTGCAGATCTGAAGAATAAAATATCCTGATCCCGTTTGTATATACTAAATGAAAACACTAAAATTGTATTAGAAGATACATACACCCGTTCTACTCTTTTTCTGCTTCAACAATCGGCAAAATGCATTTATTGAGTAAACACAATATATGGGTTTATTAGCTAAACACAATATATGAGCTTGAAACCTCTTTTCTAAAATAAATGAAAGTGATGTACGCAGTCCGCAATATATATAATTAAAAGAACAATCAAACCGTTCATTTATAAAATATATTTTTACATCCATTTATTTATTATACAAATAGAAAAAATAATAATAAATATTAACAACACATTTAATTTCATTCCGTTGCCGAGCAACAGGATATAAGATAGAATCTTCCTCATAAAATGCGAAATTATATAGCCATTTTGATTTCTTTATACTTTACATCGTTTAGCTTGTGAAAGATGAACCATGGAGGTAGATTTTTCCATTTAAATTCATGTTTCAAACAATTCATGTTTTCCTATAGTGACTAATTAATGCAAAAATCCTGCACCAAACTCGGAAATAAAGTTTTATTTCATTTTGACGTTTTAAACAAACGATTTTCATCCTTTCCGTTTGGATAAACCACGGAGTTGGAGAGTAGATCTCCTCAGAAAAGTTCCGTTTTTCATTAATATCTCGACAACCCCTGGTCTTAGAAACTCGAAACTTGGACAAAATTTATGGGGGGATATTTCAAGGCTATCCACAAAATTTCTTTACATTCGGTTCAGCCGTTTTCCCGTGATGATGAGACAAACAAAAATTTCGTTTTTTACAAATATCTCGAGAACCACTGGTCGTAGAAACTCAAAAGATGGACTAAATTTCAAGTGGGGCTATTTCTAGGCTACCCACAAAATTTCATCAAATTCGGTTCAGCCGTTCTCCCGTGATGATGGACAAACAGACAGACAGACAGATTTTCAATTTTATTTATATAGATTGATATTGGAATGATATATGAATTTATCTATTTTGACATTAGGAAAAACATGGTTGCTTGCGATTCACTTATTTTTTTAAATATTAGAGTAGAAGTTAATTTTTTCTCATGGCAACACATGCTGAAATAATAGATGGTCAAAATTCTCTCAAAATGTTGTCATTCCTCATTCAAAGTGTTCTAAATATTACAAAAACCCGCACGCCATTTAATTTGATGTTTGATTTGTAATTTTGCGTTGTGAATTAATTGTATGTCTCTTAGATTGTTTAGGAAAAATTATAGGTAACTCCCATCATATTACTTTCCTTATATACATAATGTATAAGGAAAGTATTGTGACGGGGTCGAAAATTCGAAATCGAGTTTTCGACGGGAGAGCACGTTTCAAGCATCCCTGATCACGAATCAAACATTTTTGAAGTGATGTCTGTGTGTGTGTGTGTGTGTGTGTGTCAGTGATACTGTGGAGACGATAGCTGACGAACGAATGGACCGATTCGAACCAAATTTGGTACAAAAATCACAATCCATAAACACTGGAAGCCTATTGTTTTTATTCGTAATCGAATGTTCAGAACCCCCCTAAATTTTCGAATAAAATTTTGAAAAAATCGTCAAAAAATCGAAACCACTAATAAAGTTACGCAAATAGACATTTCTTATGTAATTTTTCATTAGAAAACGATTGACATAAATTTTAGAACGCTAACATGAACCGTTCGCGATATATTGCACATTTTTCAAAAAAATTATTAAAAAGTCATATAAAATGAAAAAAAAAAATTCCTATTGAGAAACATGTTCACTTTTCATATGTAATACCATGCGATAAATTGGATGACACCACTCTCGTGGATCTAGCTCGTTCCATTCATGAAAAAAGATACTTTGAGTAATACTTTTGTATTTGAACGCCAATAGTCATTTATTTGCTGTAAGAACAACTTATTTCTTCGTCCATAAGGCTTTGCGAAATTTTGGCGACGAATTTGGCGGAATGTCGCCAACTTGGCGACTTTTTGAAATGTTGCCAAATTAACGAAAATCTCGCCAAATGGATAAAAATGACGCTAAATCAATGAAAATGACGACTAATTGACGAAAATTCAATATCTTGGAAAGAATATTAGTATCTACTATAAGAAAAAACCTATTTTTTTTTACTGAAAAGTAGTAAATTCATTACATTATATAAGGAAAGTCATGTGTTGCCCACATCAGATTTTTTTTAAAAGCAATCCACTTCGATTTTTTATAGATTAATAGTTCTGTCTTAATTGAATCTCCTTTTGCAGATATATAATTGGTGTCGCTGTTCTACTAGTGGTAATTGGGACGGCTGTGGACAAGATATGCGCACCTGAAGAAATGGAAAAATCAAGCGTGAAATGTAAATTCCTTATAACAGAATTTTAAATTCGCAAATTACTTCAAAATTGTGCTTGAACAACAGAAATATTTGGATGACTAACCATTATATTTTATTTTGCAGCCACCCTGTTTCAGGTGGCGAAGGCTTTCTCTTTTACATCCAACGCCAGGAAGCTGGCCCACTTTTCTGGCCCGCAGTCTGAATTGGGCTTTGTATATGGCATTATTGTGTCAATCTTCTGTTGGACTACGATGGCCAACACCTTTATGTATGTTAACTACGACGTTGCATGTAAGTATGGTATAGTCGAAATGTTAAATATCCGATTGATTTTTACATTTGTCTAACGAATTTACCAATTAGTTTTATGGGGTAATTATTATAATTATATTAATATATTAATATGCGTTTTATTGCATGAATATATAGTTTTAGAAAAATTGTGTTCTGACAATATATATATATATATATATATATATATATATATATATATATCAATTGTTTAGAAATATTATACTTAATCAACTTTTTGGAATTTATAGATTATCAGATAAAAAATTTCATGCTATGCATACTAATAATCTAAAAATTACCAGCAAATTATATAAATATCCAGCATATTTAGTAAATGGTATAGTTAGTTTGGAATGGTTGAATATACTTAAATTCTCTCCATTGTATCTTACGCCAGACATCCACTTTCTCTCGAATAAGCATTACCATGTATTTATACCCCCTTATAATTTAGCCGCTATGTTTTCTTTTATCATGTGCTCCTTTTTTTTTGTAGCTCTTACTGTTGAATATCACCTTTTATAGCCTTTTCGCATTACTGTTGTTTATTTGTCACGATTGTCAACAGCAGTTCTCAACTTTTTATTTTCTGCGATTGGCAACATTGGTCTCTTTATTCAAGACTCCAATGCTTCATACATATGCAGTGCTTTTTGAAGTATTCTTGTTTCCTATGATTTTTCAATCTTTATGCATGTCGCCCAAGTTATAAGTGTTTATAAATATAACCTATCACTGATATCAGAAACATGCATTTTGTGTTCATTTTGATGAAATACCTGGACTTGATGAAGAGTTTCATCGAAATGAACAATTCATTTGTTTAGGCCTAGGGCTTGTACACGTGTAAAGATTTAATGCTTAGATTTTATTTGATTTTCTATTATCGATTCCTTTCCATTGATGTTTGTTGTTTGTCTGCAGCTTGATGACTAGAGGGCATTTTTTAATATTGTCATCGAAATATAAATCGTTTGGCTCTCTATGTAAAAACAATGAATATTTTATTCATATCACTTTTATTTCAGACTCCAAAGCTAAGTAATTTTGCATAAAAATAATTCAGAAATTGCATGAAAATAATTCAGGTAAAATATAACGAAAAAACTGGGTTAGAATGACATTTTTAAACATGTAAAGTTTCAGTTATACACTTAAAAAGGCAACTATATCTATATGAGTGTATTATTTTATTCTTTCAGTATCAGTATACCTTAAAGTCATACCCTATACCAGACTTATATCCACGTTCTCTTTATTTTAATTAAATTTAATTCACTTTTAATTCAATTTTGTAACTGGATTTATTTTCAAAGGTGGCGTACAGAAAATACGAAAAAACTAAAATATCTCGAGAACGGTTAGTCCTACTGTAATGGGGTTGATCTTATTCGTTTCTTCGTTAAAAACAAACATATATGTATATATATATATATATATATATATATATAACAAGTAGAAAACAAGTAGAAAACAAGCATTTAATGGATATATTTGAACATACGTAGTTTTTATTTTAGATTTTAGATGCGGGCCATTTTGCAAAAAAAAAGGTAGGTTATTTTTTTCGAATCGCACCAAAATTTAATCAGTACCAGGGTGATCTACAAGCAATTTATCTACCGAATTTTGTGAAATTCGTTCCATTAGTTTTTTAGCTAGAGTGGATACAAACTTTTGCGGGCCATTTCGCAAAAAAAGACAGGTTTTTTTTTTATCGCGAATCGTACCCAAAACTAATCAGCACCAGATTCGCCCACAAGTGACTTACCTACCAAATTTTATGAAATTGGGTCCATTAGTTTGTTAGTTAGAGTGGATACAAAATCTGCACAGACAAACAGACGGACACACAGACACACAGATAGACACACAGACACACATACAGACACACACACACACAGACACACAGACAGACACACACACACACACACACACACACAGGCGTCATGCTAAAAATGGTGTTTTCGTATTCTAGAGGTCTCGAAACGGGTAGATCCTTCAAAAACTCGAGTTGCGATTTTCGGCATGATTTCAATTCTTTCCCTATACATTACCATGTATTGCTGGGAAAGTAAAAAAATATACCCATTATTTTGTGCAGTTCTCATATAAAAGAATAAAATAACACGTTAATATAAATATAGTTACCTTTTATAGTGTGTTATTCTGGGCTATTTTATGTGTTAGAGAACCTTAAGCATATTTTGGAATTTAGTTAAGGTAGATGCGCATCCTAATTTTTACCAAACAGATACAAACTTATTCAGGCCACGGAAAATCGAATACACGACTTTTACGAATAAAATCTTATAGAAACAAAATTATTTGCATAGGATCAATATCAAAAATCTCAGCAGACCGTCTCCAGATAATAGAATAAAATTCTGGACAATCTTAGTATGAAAAAGGATTCCGAAGCAAGAAAAAAACAAGAAAGATAAATCATGCTTAAAGCATTGATTATGAAACACTTTCCAACTTCAATGCAATTTTATTTAAACATGTCTAAAATGCAATACATTCCTCGGTAATATTTTAAAACTTATCACAATACTACATTAATTTATTATATTTGAAACCTTAAACCTTCATCGAAAAAAATTAACTTCATTCAAATGACGGCATTAAAGTATAAATTGCCTGGTTTAAACATCTCTTAAATGTTATACATTCCTCGGTAATAATTTTAGAATTATCATAATACTACGATAATTTATTATATTTGAAAACTTCATCGAAAACAACTGAAATCCATTCAAATGACGTCATAAAAAAATAACACGCCTGGCTCTCTCTATAAAAGCAACATTTCATTCATAAATAATTCCCCCATTCATGTCATTCATCACAATACTATAACAATTTATTTTATTAAGACCAAAATTAAGACCATTGAGTTGCAAGTAAGTAAACTCTATGCGTAAAACTTCATCGAAAAATATCGTCCTTCTCTTTCTAAAATCAATGAATTCATATCAGCTAAGCAGACTCCATGGACTAAATGATTTTGTATTAAAGAATTACAGCGATTCTAATACAACTCATTCTACATATTTTGCTGTTTACATTTTACATAGGTGAAAAATAGGCTTAATAGTAGAAATAATCAAATTTGGAAGAGCATTTAAACTGAAATATATTGTCATTGCGTTGTTTCAGTATGTAGATGCACAGAATTTAGGCAAAAATAAAGTAATTTTAGGACGGATACAACACTCAATATGAATTAAAAAGAACTTTAAAAATCACGATTTTTGACACAAGATGGATGCCATATATCATTTTGAAGTGGGTCATGTGATCGTTTCATATCATGGACACGTGATCGCTTAATATAAGAGGTGTTATTATTATTTTAATTTTTATTTAAAAAACAACTGAATATATTTCGCTGAATTTTTTTTTATATATTTTATGGAACAATTTGAATATTGCCTAAAATTTTCGAAGCAATTTGTGAATTTTAAATCCGCTTAAAAAATGCTTGAAAAATTAGGTCCCATAGGGCTCAATGTATTCCATTTTTTCAACCCGGGTTCAATCCAAAACTAATTGGGTGATATTATTCATTTATATTCCCATAGGTCCTATAGACCGTCTGAACAACATACTAAAATTTCATTTTGATTAAGTCATTTTTACGGCAGTTATCGTGCTAACGGACTGACAGACAGACAGACAGACAGACAGACAGACAGACAGAATGAACAAAGTCATAAACACTTTTCAACTTTGTTGTAAAGTGTTAAAAAAGGCTGCACAGTAAAATTTGTCTTTACAAATGTTCTCTTCCCCCCTTCAAGGAATTTCAAGGTCTCCAAACAACAAATTTGAGACATTTTGTTTATTTTATATGTGTCATTTTTACTTTCCCTGCAATACATGGTAATGTATAGGGAAAGTATTGGAATCATGCCGAAAATCGCAACTCGAGTTTTCGACGAATCTACACGTTTCGAGACCTCTAGAATACGAAAAGACTATTTTTAGCGTGATGTCTGTGTGTCTGTCTGTCTGTGCAGATTTTGTATCCACTCTAACTAAAAAACTAATGGACCGAATTTCATAAAATTTGGTATGTAAGTCACTTGTGGGCGAATCTGGTGCTGATTAGTTTTGGGTACGATTCGGGATAAAAAAAACCCGCCTTTGTTTGCGAAATGGCCCTCAAAAGCCTGAATCCACTCTAGATGAAAAACTAATGGACTGAATTTCACAAAATTCGGTATATAAGTTGCTTGTGGGTCACCATGGTGCTGATTAGATTTTGGTACTATTGGGAAAAAAATAACCTGCCTTTTTTGCAAAATGGCCCTCAAAAATCGCCAAAATCTAAAATAAAAAACTACGTATGCTCAAATATATCCATTAAATGCTTGTTTCATACGTAATTTTTAATGAAGAAATGAATAAGATCAACCCCAGTACACAAAAACTAGCCGTTCTCGAGATAGTTTAGTTTTTTCGTATTTTCTCTACGCCACCTTTGAAAATAAGTCCAGTTACCAAATGAGAAAGAAAATTGAAATAAAAATGAATTAAATTTAATTAAAATAAGAAGAACGTGGATGTAAGTTTACAGGGAAAGTCATGTGCTGCCCACATCAGATTTTTTGTTCATAAAAATATATATGTTTTCACTATTTCATGTTTATTACGTATGTAGTGGATATACATTAAGACATTTAATTAGTGTGCACTGGACAATCAAATACCTCGTTTAATCGAAAAATATTTGTTGAAACCGTTAATATTAGTTTAAGCAGGACCGACTACTAGATACAGAGCATGTGGGCAGGGTCATCCTTAGATAACGTGGGGCCAGAGGCAAAAACATTTTTGTGGTCCATACAAATGAAACAAAAATAAATAAATAAAAATTATAATTTATTGGCATATATATATAATGGTTTTACACTTGAATAACAAAATTTGGCCAAGGAATTTTACATTAAATGTAACTTAAGTAAAATTAGTTTTCCCGACTATCGTACACTTATAATATAAGGCATTAAAGATATACATTTTCCCCAAATTTTACGCTCGATGGATAATAAAGTAAAGTTAATAATATAATCCATTTTAGGCCATTCTTGTTCGTGGATACATTTTTCATTAATTTTGGTTTTGAAAAGCTAAAATTAGTAAGGTCGAGGGTTTTTGAGGCATCTGAGCGTGGGCTACACTCGCCCCTGCCTAACGATGGCCATGCATGTAGGCAAAATTACAGAGGAATATTTCGATCATCAGATTTTTGGATGAAATAAAAGAGCTGTCACCAACTGAAAATGCTTTATTTTGCATTTTAAATACGATTTTCTCAAAATAATTTTATTGCAATCCGTCAAGTACAAAAAATCCTACGCTTTTTCTCCAAATATATGTATGAATTAATTTTTTTTTCTCAGAATCTACAGTATATAATAAACAATACAAAGTAGAGATTAAACAAGAAAGATCAATCATGCTTAAAGCATTGATTATGAAACGCTTTTCAACTTCAATGCAATTTTATTTAAACATGTCTAAAGTGCGATATATTCCTCGGTAATATTTTTTAAATTATCACAATACTACATTAATTTATTATATTTGAAAACTTAAAACTTCATAGAAAAAAATGAACTTCATTCAAATGATGGCATTAAAATATAAATCGCCTGGTTTAAACATCTCTAAAATGCGATACATTTAAGTATAATGCGATTTTTATATAATGCGATACATACTCAGTAATAATTTTAGATACATACTCAGTAATAATTTTAATACTCAGTAATAATTTTAGAATTATCATAATACTGCGATAAGTTATTATATTTGAAAACTTCATCGAACACAACTGAAATTCATTCAAATGACGTCATAGAAAAAATAACACGCCTAGCTCTCTCTATAAAAGCAGCATTTCATTCAGAAACAATTTCCCATTTATTTCATTCATCACAATACTATAATAATTTATTTTATTTAAAAATTAAGACCATGGAGCTACAAATAATTAAACTCTATGCTTAAAACTTCATCGAAAAAAATCGTCCTTCTCATTGTAAAATCAATGAATATTTCATTCATATCAGCTATGCAGACTCTATGAGCTAAATAATTTTGTGAAAGAAAATTAAAGAAATACAGCAATTCTAATACAACTCACTCATTCTACATATTTTGCTGCTTACATTTTACATAAGTGAAAAATAGGCTTCGTTGTAGAAATAATTAAATTTGGATGAGCATTTAAACTCAAATATATT
Source organism: Amaurobius ferox (assembly GCA_951213105.1). Lineage (NCBI taxonomy): Eukaryota > Metazoa > Arthropoda > Arachnida > Araneae > Amaurobiidae > Amaurobius > Amaurobius ferox. The sequence continues at coordinate 112,466,963 of OX578138.1, forward strand.
GTAATTGCGTTGTTTCAGTATGTAGATGCACAGAATTTAAGCAAAAATAAAGTGGTTTTAGGACGGATACAACACTCAATATGAATTAAAAAGAACTTTAAAAATCACGATTTTGAGACAAGATGGATGCCATATATCATTTTGAAGTGTGTCACGTGATCTTTTCATAACATGGTCACGTGATCGCTTCATATAAGAGGTGTCATTATTATTTTAATTTTTATTTAAAAAACTACTAAATATATTTTGTTGAATTTTTTTTTATATATTTTATAGAACAATTTGAATATTACCTAAAATTTTCGAAGCAATTTGTGAATTTTAAATCCGCTTAAAAAATGTTTGAAAAATTAGGTTCCAAAGACTCAATGTCTTTCATTTTTTCAACCCGGGTTCAATCCAAAACTAATTGGTGATATTATTCATTTATATTCCCATAGGTCCTACAAACCGTCTGAAATTTCATTTTGATTAAGTCATTTTTACGGCAGTTATCGTGCTAACGGACAGACAGGCAGACAGACAGAATGAACAAAGTCATAAACACTTTTCAACTTTGCTATATAAAGTGTTAAAAATATAAAAAAATACATTAATATGGGATAGATTTTTTTCCCCATAAGATTCTTTCCTGAATACGCTAAAAATATTTTTAAACACAACTTTTCAACTATTTATGAAAAATCTCTCCTTAGTGCATTTCATGTGTGGAAATGTCATGAAAAATATTTTTTAACCATTTCTAAAAATTGAAAGAGTATATTTCTTTCTACTAAACGCAAAATACATTCCAAAATAGTTGAAATAAACATATTTTGTCTCTTAAATGTAAACTCAAATTCTGTTTGAATGTGATTTTTTTTATCTTCTGTAACCATACTAAAATTTTATACATATGCTCTTAAATAATAAACAGTCTGAAAATATATGGGTCTACCTTAATTAAATATGCTACTTCCATATGCAAATTGAGAGACTTAATTTGGAATAAATATCCAATTAATCATTTCGCAAAAATCAACAAAAGTTGTTTTGAAATAAATTATATTTTTTTCCCCTATAACTTGAATATTCAAATTACCGCACATATTTCTCTCAAGCAAATCATGTTTCTAGGAAGTATTGCATATGCTAATTTTAGGTATTAAACGTCGGTGTAGTAGATTAAGAATTCAAGGCGAAATGTAGCAAAAGATTAAACTTTAGATACGAGTTTCACATTGTTCTATTTAATTTGCTTCCTACGACTGTTATTAAAATACATATTTGAATTTGTATTTTTATTTCTAGATGTGTATATTTTATGAACGAATTATTTTTTCTGAATTGAATTATAGGAAGACCTTTTTCCTACGCCTCTTATTAACTTCCCGTGGACTCTTTATCCCTTATTTCAACATCTTTGACGGGCTGTTGGTTCTTAGAGCACGTAGACAGCTGAATCTCGGCACCTTTCATCACGAATATTTTTAACACTTTACAACATAGTTGAAAAGTGTTTATGACTTTGTTATTAACACTTTACAACATAGTTGAAAAGTCTTTATGACCTTGTTCATTCTGTCTGTCTGTCTGTACGTTAGCACGATAACTGCCGTTAAAATGACTTTATCAAAATGAAATTTTTTAACACTTTACAACATAGTTGAAAAGTGTTTATGACTTTGTTATTAACACTTTACAACATAGTTGAAAAGTCTTTATGACCTTGTTCATTCTGTCTGTCTGTCTGTCTGTCTGTACGTTAGCACGATAACTGCCGTTAAAATGACTTTATCAAAATGAAATTTTTTAACACTTTACAACATAGTTGAAAAGTGTTTATGACTTTGTTATTAACACTTTACAACATAGTTGAAAAGTCTTTATGACCTTGTTCATTCTGTCTGTCTGTCTGTCTGTCTGTCTGTACGTTAGCACGATAACTGCCGTTAAAATGACTTTATCAAAATGAAATTTTTTAACACTTTACAACATAGTTGAAAAGTGTTTATGACTTTGTTCATTCTGTCTGTCTGTCTGTCTGTCCGTTAGCACGATAACTACCGTTAAAATTACTTTATCAAAATGAAATTTTAGTATGTTGTTCAAACGGTCTGTGGGACCTATGGGAATATAAATGAATGATATCACCCAATTAGTTTTGGATTGAACCCGGGTTGAAAAAATGAAGTACATTGAACTCTATGGGACCTAATTTTTCAAACATTTTTTAAGCGGATTTAAAATTCACAAATTGCTTCGAAAGTTTAAGAAAATATTCAAATTATCCAACAAAATATATGTGGGAAAGTAAATTAAAAGGAAGCTTAAAGTTTTAAGCTTTATAATTAACATTAATTATTATTAATCATTTTAACATTGCCGTAAATTCATATTGAGTGGAATTATTATTTAATTGTACATTGCTTGTTGTGCCGCTATATAAACCCTCCAATTATTTTACCTTTCGTGTGAGTCCTATAAAGGAATAATTAATTAATAAAATGCTAAATTTTGATCACACCATTTAAACTTAAACAATAAAACATTTATTAACAACATTTATTTTCATTACTTATTGCAGCGGAGGGGACATATGCGACCAGAATTATTAAAATTACTATCGTGTCTAGGACCTGTGATTATTGTTGAGCACATACCTTCCAATTCGTCCTAAGCTTTATATCATATCTCAAAGACTTGCATCAGTTCTCAGTATTGGCCATAACTCTTTGGTGTAGAAGACCCAGACCGTCCGACTCATCCTGAGGACTTGAGTATCTATTTGGACGGCCGGATAACTCTTTGGTGTGTGGCTCCTCCTCGTACTCTGATTGCACTCACACTTTGATATACCTCCATTATTTTGGAACCTCTACGGGACACTCTACAAGTCTGTTAGGTTTTTCATTCTCCTCTAGTCGTGCTCTTAAGTCAAAATCGTGATAGTTTCTGCTGGCATGCTTCTAAGTCAAAATTCCATAGTTGTCTGTTAAGCCAAAATCGTGATAGTTTATTGGTATGCTCTTCAGTCACTAATCCATCGTTGTCTGCTGGTATGCTCCTAAGTCAAAATTCCATGGTTGTCTCTTAATGCTCTCGTTCTCGGGTCACAGGCTGTGGTTCCCTCGGCGGGGGGGGGGGGGGGGGTAACTCCGCCTTTACTTCTTTTTGGTGCTTATTGGTTACTCCTTTACCCAATGGCATCATTGCACATTTAGCAAGGCCCAGCTCAGCCCCTCTGGTATGGCACCCCTAAATTTATGGTTATCTGACCTTTAGGTTCACGTAGTAATAAACTTTGGTGCCAGCCAAACTACAAGATTTGTCTGACGTTTTGGCCACCATAAATTCCACACATAAAAGTGTCTCATCAAATGTGAGAACTATTTCTGGTCTCACAATATATAGAGAAAAAATTTAGCAAAATATATTCAGTAGTTTTTTAAATAAAAATTAAAATAATAATCACATCCTTTATATGAAGAGATCACGTGACACAGTTCAAAATAAAATATGGCTTCCATCTTGCGTCAAAATCCTGATTTTTAAAGTTTTTTAATTCATATTTAGTGTTGTATCCGTCCTAAAACCGCTTTATTTTTGCTTAAATTCTGTGCATCTACATCCTGAAACAACGCAATTACAATATAGTTGCGTTTAAATGATTATCCAACTTTGATTATTTCTACAACGAAGCCTACTTTTCACATATGGAGGATGTAAATACCAAAAGATGTAGAATGAGTTGTATAAGAATTGCTGCATTTCTAATTCAAAATTATTTAGCCCAAGGAGTTTGCAATATAGCTGATATGAATGAAACAATCATTGATTTTACAGAGAAGCAAACAATTTTTTGATGAAGTTTGGAGCATAGAGTTAAATTACTTGTACCTCCATTATTTTATGTTTTAAATAAAATTAATTACTATATTATTGTGATGAATGAAATGAATGAAAAAATGTTTATGAATGAAATGCTGCTTTTATTTAAAGAGCCAGCCGATTTATATTTCGATGACGTCATTTAAAAAAGTTCATTTGTTTTCGATGAAGTTTTCAAATATAATAAATTATTGTAGTAATATGATGACAATTTTCAAAATATTACCGGGGAATGTATTACATTTTATAGATGTTTAAACCAGGCAATTTGTATTTCAATGCCGTCATTTGAATGAAGTTCATTTTTTTCGATGAATTTTAAGTTTTCAAATATAATAAATTAATGTAGTATTGTGATAATTTAAAAAATATTACCGAGGAATGTATCGCATTTTAGAGATGTTTAAATAGCATTGCATTGAAGTTGGAATGTGCATGAAGTTGGAATTGCATTGAAGTTGGAAAGTTTCATAATTAATGCTTTATGCATGATTGATCTTTCTTGTTATCTATAAAATTTCCACGTCATTTCGTTACTTCGTCATTGGTGGCTTGTGGTTCAGCAAAAAGGGGAAGTGCTACAAGGGAAATAGAAAAATAATTTTTAACTTCATTTTATTTTAATTTCTCTGTTGATTTTTTAACGTTAATATTATTTTTTTTATCGGTTTTAATATTTTCAAAGAAACCCAGTGAAATTAAATTTTTAATATAATTAGTTTCATTTTTGCATCAACGACATGTAATTTTTAATGTACATTATTTTCAAGGCGTAACTTGCGTTTTTGTCAGTTTAAATTGAAATGTTCAACAACGAGGCCCCCAAATTATTGTTTGAACTAAGGCTACCAAAATTCTCCGTCTGGCATTACTCGCATGTAAAAATATATTTTTATCTTGATCATCTTGCCAACAAGAAAATGGCTCCTCTAAATTTATCAAAATATCATTAACAGAACATACAATTTTATTCCACAGCACAAAACAGGTTAAAGTGCACACAATCCAAAAACAATATTCGAAAATCTCTAGTTGTTGTTTTGTTCCTAAGGTTAATGTGAAAAAGCCGCCAAAAATAACGAGTAGTCAATAAGTGCAATGTCACGAATTTTTAGAAAACAACCTTTTAAGCGTCTTTACCACACCACCCGAAACAAATACATTAGCTTGTAAAATGTGTGACGTCATAATTGTCATAACAACAGTGTGTGCAAATGAAGAGGTGATAAATTTTATCGCTAGAATTTCACTTGATATATTTGCATCAAAGTAGCTAGAAATGCGGAAATTTTTGTTACTATCAAAATTATAAAGTAGCATTCGTATTCTGTAGTGTGCAATAATAAAATATGCTTTAAAGTATATGTAGAAATAAGTTAATTTATTTCACTTTTAATAAGTGAAGAACCTTTTCACCTGCGTTACCTGAATAGCCACCACTCTAACTTCGTTATGTCATTTAAGTACGTCATCTTTTACGGGCTCATTATTGGCTTCCAGCGCATGTGCAGAGTTCAAATTTAGCACGGAAGATCCTCATCTGTAAAATTTTCATGTCATTGCCTTACGTCATTACCTTATTTACATATGTCATAACACAATTTTTCGTTTTCCAAGCATTTTCTTTGCGAATTACGGTTTAGTATCTTGAGATGAAATGTTCTTTTGATTCTAATGCTTCAATCGATGTTAGATTTGAACGTTATCTAAAATTGATATTAGGCAAAATTGCCGAAACTGCCTACACCCTTATTTCCCTTTGGCAATTTTGTATAATATCAATTTTGGATAAGGATAAGACTTATTGTTTTAAACTAATCTGTCCATACCATCAATTTGGTTCAATTTCGTATGTGATTAAAATGTATTTTCTATTTTTACTTGCGCTACATTGTTGTGTAGGGGAGGAAAACTTCTTTTCATCTTATAATTTATTGAATTATATGAAGCTACTATCATAGGCAGTGTTGCGGAGTTTGAAAATGTAACAGATTCTCGTTAATCTGTCAATAAATAATATGTGCCGTTAATGTTACTTACGAAAAAATGAAGTAACAGGGCGTTAGGGTTACAAGTTTCTTCATTTTTCAATAAATTACTTCAGAAGTTACTTAAACGATTGTGAACAAATTTCTAACTTAAACTTTTTAATATACATTTTTAATTTCAATAAAGTTATGTTGAGGCTTTGGAAAATGTGAGCAAGAAAGATCAACCATGCATAAAGCATTGATTATGAAACACTTTCCAACTGCAATGCAATTTTATTTAAACATCTCTAAAATGCGATACATTCAGCGGTAATATTTTAAAAATTATCACAATGCTACAATAATTTATTATATTTGAAAACTTAAAACTTCACAGAAAAAAATAAACTTTATTCGAATGACGTCATTGAAATATAAATCGCCTGGCTCTCTGTGTAAAAGCAGTAAATATTTCATTTATACACGTTTATTCCATTCCTTTCATTCATCACAATATTACAATAATTTATTTCACTTAAAAACTTAAAACTATGGAGGTAAAAGTAATTTAACTCTATGCTTAAAACTTCATCGAAAAAGTCTATAAAATCGTCTGCTTCTCTATGTAAAATCAATTAATGTTTCATTCATATCATCCATATTGCAGACTCCAGAGCTAAATAATTTTGCGTTAAAGAAATTCAGCAATTCTTATACAACTCATTTTACAGCTTGATGTGTTTACATTCTCCATAAGTGAAAATTAGGCTTCGTTGTAGAAATAATCAAAGTTTGATGATCATTTAAACTCAAATATATTATAATTGCGTTCTTTCGGAATATAGATGCACAGAAATTAAGGAAAAATAAAGCGGTTTTAGGACGGATACAACACTAAATATAAATTAAAAAGAACTTTAAAAATCACGATTTTGACACGAAATGGATGCCATATTTTATTTTGAAGTGGGTCACGTCATCTCTTCATATAATATGGATGTAATTGTTTTAAAAAACTACCGAATATATTTTGCTGAAATTTTTTTCATATTTTCTATGGAATAATATGAATATTTCTTAAATCTTTTGAAGCAGTTTATGAGTTTTAAATTCGCTTAAAAAATGCTTGAAAAATTAGGTCCCATATAGCTCAATGCATTTCATTTTTCAACCCGGGTTCAATCAATTAGGTGATATTATTCATTAATATTCTTATATGCCAACAGACGGTCTGAACAACATACTAAAATGTCATTTTGATAAAGTCATTTTTGCGACAGTTATCGCGCGAACGGACAGACAGACAGAATGAACACTTTTAACTATGTTGTAAAGTGTTAAAAACAAATGTATGTCAAAACTTATCATATGACAAAAATTGTTGAATTTTACTCTCAAAATTTAAGTATTTTATAGATTTGTTTGAGACTTGGGATGAAGATAAGTAACACCATAAATTTTGTCTGCATAATAAATTTGAAACGTTTTGCGTTCTATCCCAAAGAGGATAAAAATATCATATAGTATAGCTCTTCATCGCAGGTCTTCGCATAACGACGGTTTCCCCGTAAACTGGATGCCTGCGGATTTAGATGATAAATCAGTAATTTTGCACAAATAACTAAATGATATCACAGAAGTAACACAAAATAATAACAAAAGTTTGAGATTTAAAATATTGCTTTATACTGAGATTTTGTAAATATAAAACATAAAATAAAACTGTGTAGAATGTATTATAGAAAAATCTTTGCTCTATATTTTACAAAAAGAATATGAGGCATTTTATAAAATTTTTTGATAATCCTAAAATACCTAGGTAACGTATAAAATAAATTGTTAGTTTTTTGTACTTTGTCTAGGCAATTGCTTAAAAGATTTAGACATCTTATAAAATGCCTGCGTATTTCATAGACTGCTTAAATTTTATAATTTGCCGATAATAAATATATTAAATAAATAATTTTTGATGAATTAATATATTATACACATTTCTTGTAGCAAACTTTGTAGAAGCTCTCAACCTTATAAAGCATTTATTTTATGAACTGGCCCTTAACAGAATTATGCCTTTACAGACACTTTTCTTTCTCAGGTGAGTGGACAATTCTAAAATTTTCTTGATATTGCTCGACAGTAGAATTATAGCTTTCCCTACAATACACTATATATGTAAAGTGTGCGTGGTAGGCAAACATATAACGCTAGGTTAAAGACAACTACAACTCAAATTATTTAATGTGAGCGTTTGTTTACAGTACAAGTCATAAAAGTTGTTGTTGAGACCCAGACCGTCCGACCTACCAGAAAGGTGTAAGGTAACTGTTTGGACGGCCGGGAAGTGCCATCCAATTTAGACCGGAATTCTGTGGGGGAGGCATCCACAGGGACCGTACCCTCCTTCCCAACCACTAACCTCTCAGAAGGACTTACGGACCCACATGTTTAACGTGATCGTGCTTCGCATGAACACGGCGGCAGTTGTGGCAGCGTGCAAATCCAGCGCGCAGACCACCGGGCTACCGCGCCCGAAATGTGCCAACAGCACGCGGTGTTCCCAGGTGGTCACCCACCCAAGTACTAACCGCGCCCGATGCTGCCTGACTTCGGTGATCTAACGAGAACTGGTGTTTTCAGCACGGTACGGCTGTTGGCACTAAGTCATAAAAGTTGTAAAAATTTATGAAACATTTTCAGTATTATCAAATAAGGTTTATGATAAGCACATTTAAGAAGATTCTGATTGGCACCAATGTATACGAATTATCATAAGTCGTATTCGAGATATTAGAAATCTTACTTTTCCTATAGTGATCACAATAGCTCTCAAAATGAATAATCAAGATGAAATTAACAATTACCTGAAGCCTATTGATTTTTAATGAAATTGCTTCTTACAATTCAAAATTATTTCGTAATTTTCCAATAAAACCCAATTTGTGAAGTTGCTACGAAAGTTATGTGTTAAACGCATTGTATATTTTATTTTAGATGTTATTGTCAGGCAGCACTTAAAAGTATTTAATTATAGAGCTTTATTGTTCAAATTCTAAAAGACACTCATTTTTTTAATTTTATATATTAGTTTGATTTTTTGTTTCCATTTCCTTCTAAAAACCCATTTATTGTAAAACAGAGCAAAACTTTGTAAATTCTTGACAATAATTTGTATTCTTTCAGTGGATTCGTTACGACATACAGATGTTTGAAATCCCCCGAAAAAGGGCTGAATGTAATTAAATTCCTCTTCAAGAGATTTTGGAGGTACGTATGTATTGTGATTTAAATATTAATTTTTATTCTGTACATCTATGTTAAGAGCACACAATAGCGTTTGTGACTGTTCTTTATTATTATTATGTTGGTCAAATCTTTTCAAATTCCATTCCAAATAATCACAGTCTCGTGATTGTGACCAGATCTATTTAAAGGCAGACTTTTAGAGTTTTCTTTAATTTGTCAATAGTTCTGAAATGCTGCGACAATTGGTTTGTTAGTTCTGCGACGGAGCTGAAGAATCTGCCATTCTGCTAACTCTGTGTGTGTGTGTGAGAGTTATCGCATTAGGTGTTTTCCTATTTGGTTTCGATTCAGTATTGTAAGATAAATGTATTCAGTATTGTAAGATAAATGCATTCAGTATTGTAAAATAAATGTATTCAATATTGTAAGATAAATGTATTCAATATTGTAAGATAAATGTATTCAGTATGTTGAATAAGTATGTTACGAGGTACACGCAACGAGATTATATTCAGTTAGTATGTTTCGATTGCGAATAGTATGATTAGTAGTGTACACATATTGTTTATAGGTATGTATGTTGTGTAAATTGTTTATGTTTCTGGTTTCCAGCGAGGTGAGCTGCGAATAAAGTATTTTAAACTTTTAATTGTCGTGAGAATTTCGTCGAAACCTAGTCGTTAGGTCATTTGATATTTGCTTCAGATCGAAGTTTAATTAAAGGTAGCTTATGATTGATCATGTGTAGATGGGAAGAATCAAAGGCAGAATCTTACAATGGCACCCAGCAGGGTAAGGTCCTTATACAATATTGGGGACAAATACCTGGGATTGTTTATTTTTAATATAAATGTGTGAATCCTTTAAACTTGCCCGAGAAGGACGGGATCGGTAAGGCTTGAAATCTAAAGAATAAAAATATACGGTAAAAAGCGACGATATGCCAAATTTGAGCTCTGTAGCTGCTCTGATTCTTGAGTTATTTCCAAAAATGTGTTTCTTCCAGGACGGGCTCTGAACCGGTAAAGTTCAAAATCCAAAGAATTAAAATATACCTCGAACAGCAACAACAATATACTAAATTTGAATTTTCTTGCTGCTTCGATTCTCAAGTTAATCCTATGAATGTGTTTCTTACTATGGCAGGTCCAGGATGGGCTCTGAACCGGTAAAGTTCAAAATCCAAAGAATTAAAATATACCTCGAGCAGCAACAACAATATACTAAATTTGAATTTTCTTGCTGCTTCGATTCTCAAGTTAATCCTATGAATGTGTTTCTTACTATGGCAAGTCCAGGATGGGCTCTGAACCGGTAAAGTTCAAAATCCAAAGAATTAAAATATACCTCGAACAGCAACAACAATATACTGAATTTGAATTTTCTTGCTGCTTCGATTCTCAAGTTAATCCTATGAACGTGTTTCTTATTATGACAGGTCCAGGATGGGCTCTGAACCGGTAAAGTTCAAAATCCAAAGAATTAAAATATACCTCGAACAGCAACAACAATATACTAAATTTGAATTTTCTTGCTGCTTCGATTCTCAAATTAATCCTATGAATGTGTTTCTTATTATGGCAGGTCCAGGATGGGCTCTAAACCGGTAAAGTTCAAAATCCAAAGAATTAAAATATACCTCGAACAGCAACAACAATATACTGAATTTGAATTTTCTTGCTGCTTCGATTCTCAAGTTAATCCTATGAATGTTATGTCAAGTTAATCCCTACTATGGTAGGTCCAGGATGGGCTCTGAACCGGTAAAGTTCAAAATACAAATAATTAAATATACCACGATCGGCAACGATATACTAAATTTGAATTTTCTAGTTGTTCCGGTTTTTGAATTATTCCCCCAAAACCTGTACGTTCAAATTTTGGGCCAATGAATAGCTGCACTGATAAAGTTCAAAATCCAAAGAATCAGAATGTAGCACAAAAGACAACTATATGTCAAATTTTATGTCACTACGATTAGTGCAGCCTGTTTAGTTAGGGCCTCAAATATTTAGACCGTGACAAATATATATACTCGGATCGAAGTTTTAAAAAAATGTAAGAGAAGACGAACACTGAATGCACATTGCAAAGCTGTTTGTTGAATACATTGTTCTTTCCCAGTTGTGAATTTTTTACGAGTTTAGCTAGTCTGTTTAAGAAGCAATTATTTAAATAATTTTGAATATGTTCTTGAAATATTGACTGTAAGTTAAATTTAGGTATTTTGTTCCGGGAAAGAAAACCCTGTGCGTTTTCATTTGTGAAAGGAAAAACTATTGACAGTGTATATTTTAATTCTAAAGAATATACAATTAAACATAATCCTTTCCAACAGTTTAAACTTAAAAACAAGGAGCAAATAGTTATACAAAATTGAATAAAAAATTGTAACCGCCAAACTTTGATTCTTATTACATTCTTTTAGCTATGTCATACAATTATTTATTTGGAATAAAATCATAAAAATAATAACGTAGATCTTTTAAAGATAATCTTCGCCATTCCTTGTAGGTACACCCCTGCGTACGCTCTAGTACTTGCTCTCATCATCATAACACCAACCTGGGGATCAGGGCCAACCTGGGCAAGTCATATGGATCCTATGTACAAGAACTGCAGGGACAATTGGTGGTACAATATCCTCTACATCAACAACTACATGAATACTGAAACAGTGGTAAGCAGTGTGATGGGACATTTTATGATGAAATTTCATGCATGTTAAGTAATGATGAAAAGGTCCTCTAAAATATCTCGATATTTAATTATAAATATATATCTACACTTAATTATAAATGGTATTGCTCCATTACTTCCTTATACCAGTGTCCAGAGAAATTATTGTTTTTCATAAAATTTTCCAATTTGAGATTTTTGCATTTAGACAATCACGCTTTAAGAACTTCTGAACCCACATCAAACACTTTTGAAAATATATGCGTGTGTGTGTATGTGTGTGTGTGCGTGCATGTGTGAGTGTATGTATGTTTGTTTATGTATGAACGAATATGCCTACCACTATAAAACCGTTATACAATTACGAATTAATTTTAATTATTTCAGTGCCTCAGCCATACTTGGGTTTTTGCAGTAGCCGCACAACTTCATGTCATGGCCGTAGTTATTCTTATTCCATTGAAGATGTAAGTAAACGTATTTTCTATCCCTTTATTTGTTATTTTGTTAACCTTTATTATTTCCAGTATATCAACGAAATACATACTTATTACAATCATTTTGTCCACCTATTACAATCATTTTGCTCGTCTATCTTTGTCCCAATATAACACAAAAAAATTTGATGTGGGCAGCAAATGACTTTCCTTATATAATGCAATGAATTTACTACTTTTACAGTAAAAAAAATAGATTATTTTTATAGTTGATATTTATATTCTTTCCAAGGTATTGAATTTTCGTCAATGAGTCGTCATTTTCATTGATTTAGCGTCATTTTCATCCATTTGGCGAGTTTACCGTTAATGTAGCTACGTTTAAAAAAGTCGCCAAGTTGGCTACATTCCACCAAATTCGTCGCCAAAATATCGCCAAGCGTTATGGACGGAGAAATAAGTTATTCTTACAGCAGATAAATGACTATTGGCGTTCAAATATAAAAGTATTACTCAAAGTATCTTTTTTCATGAATTGAATAAGTTAGATCCAGGAGAATGATGTCACCAAATTTATAGCATGGTATTACATATGAAAAGTGATCATCTTTTTCAATAGGAAATATATTTTTTTTATTTTATATGATTTTTTGATAATTTTTTTGAAAAATGTGCAATATCTGGAGAACGGTTCATGTTAGCGTTCTAAAATTTATGTCAATCGTTTTCTAAATGAAAAATTACATAAGAAATGTCTATTTGCGTAACTTTATTAGTGGTTTGGATTTTTTGACGATTTTTTCAAAATTTCATTTGAAAATTTAGGGGGGTTCTGAACATTCGATTGCGTATAAAAGCAATAGGCTTCCAGTGTTTACGGATTGTAATTTTTGTACCAAATTTCGTTCGAATTGGACCATTCATTCGTCAGTTATCGTCTCTACAGACTCACTGTCACATACACAGACATCACTTAAAAATGTTCGATTCGTGATCAGGGATTCTTGAAACGTGCTCTCCAGTCGAAAACTCGAACTCGAATTTTCGACCCCGTCACAATACTTTTCTTATACATTATCGTATAAGGAAAGTAATGAACCAGCGGGTTGATGTTCAGAAAACTTAATATATAAGCATTTGCAGACAATTTTGTCGAGTAAATTTTTCTTAAAATAACTTCAAATTTAAAGGATAGAAACAATTTTATATTTTTACCCCATTGTTTGTTCTTATAAGAGAAAACGACATTTTAATTTGAGTCAAATAAATTTTAATTAACGCGTCTTGCTGTTCAATATTTTGATACGTGAAATATAGTTTATAACTAATTACATTTATTTTTAAATATTTAAATATTAGATCACGTAAAATATCCAGCATAGCTTATTATTTACTATTATCGTCAATGGACAAACATTTCCGTTACGATGATGGAGGTAATGGCAACTATCTGTAAATCATCGAGCATAGTCTTTTACGAACACAACTTTTTAAGGACGATTTTCGTGCATTTCTTCGACTTGTTCTTTTTACGTTAAGAAGTGAATTTTCAGGACGATTGTAGGGCATATATTAAACAAAAACGAATCCAAATCTTTATTTACCTGAGTAAATCTTGTTAGCATTGCCAAGTGTACTCCTCCTGCATTTTACAAATAGTTTAGAAAACCAATTTATTACTTTCCTTATATACATAGTATAATGTATAAGGAAAGTATTGTGACGGGGTCGAAAATTCGAATTCGAGTTTTCAACGGGAGAGAACGTTTCAAGCAACTTTGATAACGAATCGAACCTTTCTGAGGTGATGTCTCTGTGTGTGTGTGTATGTGTGTGTGTGTATGTGTGTGTGAAAGTATGTGCGTATGTGTGCGTGTGTGTGTGTGTGTGTGTGTGTGAAAGTATGTGTTCGTGTGTGTGTGTTTGTGTGTGTGTGAAAGTATGTGTGTATGTGTGCGTGTGTGTGTGTGTGTGTGTGAAAGTATGTGTTCGTGTGTGTGTGTTTGTGTGTGTGTGAAAGTATGTGTGTATGTGTGCGTGTGTGTGTGTGTGTGTGAAAGTATGTGTTCGTGTGTGTGTGTTTGTGTGTGTGTGTGTGTCAGTGAGTCTTTGGAGACGATATTTCACGAACGGTTGGAGCGATTCGAATGAAATTTGGTAAAAAATTATAATCCGTGAATACTGAAAGCTTATTGTTTTTAGCTTATTGTTCGAATGTTGAGAATCCCCCTTAATTTATGAGTGAAATTTTGAAAAAATCAACAAAAAATCAAAACCTTTAATAAAATTACGCAAATAGATATTTTCTGTGAAATTTTTACTTAGAAAACGATTGACATAAACTTTAGAACGCTAGCATGAACCTTTCTCGAGATATTGCACATTTTTTCAAATAAATGTATCAAAAAATCCAATAAATTAAAAAAAAATATTAACTGTTGAGAAACCTTTTGACTTTTCATATGTAATATCATGCCATAAATTGGGTAACATCATTCTCGTGAATTTAGCTAGTTCCATTTATGAGAAAAGATATTTTGAGTAATAATTTTGCATTTGAACGCCAATAACCATATATCTGCTGTAAGAATAACACATTTCTCCGTCCATAACGATTGGCGAGATTTTTCATTTAGCGGAATTTTGACAACTTAACGACTTTTTTTAATGTTGCCAAATTGACGAAAATCTTCCTAAATGGATAAAAATGACGCTTAATCAATGAAAATGAGGACTAATTGACAGAAATTCAATATCTTGGAAAGAATATAACTATCTACTATAAGAATAACCTATTTTTTTTACTGTAAAACTAGTAAATTTATTGCATTATATAAGGAATGTCATGTGCTGCCCACATCAAATTTTTTTGTATTCCATATCGGTAAATTGTATTTATTTCCTGAGATTCAAAATCTCTGATGTTTTCAAATTCATAAAAATATGAATGAAATTAAAGAGAAAAAAATCTGATGTGGGCACCACATAACTTTCCTTATATAATGCAATGAATTTACTACATTTACAGTAAAAAAAATCTGATGTGGGCAACACATGACTTTCCTTATATAACGTAATGAATTTACCACTTTTACAGTAAAATAAATAGGTTTTTCTTATAGTAGATACTAATATTCTTTCCAAGATATTGAATTTTCGACAATTAGTCGTTATTTCATTGATTTAGCGTCATTTTTATCCATTTGGCGAGATTTTCGTTAATTTGTCAACATTTCAAAAAGTCGCCAGGTTGGCGACATTCCGCCAAAATTCGTCGCCAAAATCTCGCCAAGCATAATGGACAAAGAAATAAGTTATTCTTACAGCAGATAAATGAATATTGGCGTTCAAATACAAAAGTATTACTCAAAGTATCTTTTTTCATGAATGGAACGAGCTAGATCTACGAGAATAATATCATCCAATATATCGCATGGTATTACTGAAAAGTGAACATGTCTCTCAAGAGGAAATATTTTTTTTTATTTTATATGACTTTCTGATAATTTTTTTGAAAAATGGGCAATATCTCGAGAACGGTTCATATTAGCGTTCTAAAATTTATGTCAATCGTTTTCTAATGAAAAAGAAATGTCTATATGCGTAACATTATTAGTGGTTTTGATTTTTTGACTATTTTTTCCAAATTTCATTTGAAAATTTAGGGGTGTTCTTAACATTCGATTGTGTATAAAAACAATAGGCTTCCAGTGTTATCTTCGCGCCAAAATCTCGCGCCCACTAAGAAAAAAGTTATTCTTACAGCAGATAAATGATTATTGGCGTTCTAATACAAAAGTATTATTCAAAGTATATTATTTCATGAATGGAACGAGCTAGATCCACGAGAATGATGTCACTCAATTTATCGCATGGTATTACATATGAAAAGTGAACATGTTTCTCAATAGGAATTTTTTTTTTTATGTGACTTTTGCATAATTTTTTTGAAAAATGTACAATATCTCGAGAACGGTTCATGTTAGCGTTCTAAAATTTATGCCAATCGTTTTCTAATGAAAAATTACATAAGAAATGTCTATTTGCATAACTTTATTAGCGGTTTTGATTTTTTAACGATTTTTTCAAAATTTCATTCGAAAATTTAGGGGGGTTCTGGACATTCGATCACGGATAAAAACAATAGGCTTCCAGTGTTTACGGATTGTGATTTTTGTACCAAATTTGGTTCGAATCCGTCCATTCGTTCGTCAGTTATCGTCTCCACAGACTCACTGACACACACACACACACACACATACTTTCACACACACACACACACATACTTTCACACACACACACACACACACACACACACACACACACACACACACACACACACACACACACACACACACACATACACACACACAGACATCACTTCAAAAATGTTTGATTCGTGATCAGGGATGCTTGAAACGTGCTCTTCCGTCGAAAACTCGAATTCGAATTTTCGACCCCGTCACAATACTTTCCTTATACATTATGTATATAAGGAAAGTAAAAATAGGTTTTTCTTCTAGTAGATACTTATATTCTTCCCAAGATATTGAATTTTCGTCAATCAGGTTTCATTTTCATTGATTTAACGTCATTTTTATCCATTTGGCGAGATTTTCGTTAATTTGACAACATTTTAAAAAGTCACCAAGTTGGCAACATTTCGCCAAATTCGGCGCCAAAATTTCGCCAAGCGTTATGGACGGAGAAATAAGTTATTCTTATAGCATATAAATGATTATTGGCGTTCAAATGCAAAAGTATTACTCAAAGTACCTTTTCTCATGAATGGAACGAGCTAGATCCACGAGAATGATGTCTTCCAATATATTGCATGATATTACATATGAAAAGTGAACATGTTTCTCAACAGTTAATAGATTTTATTTAATTTATGGGATTTTTTGATAAATTCAATTTAAAAATGTGCAATATCTGGAGAACGGTTCATGCTAGCGATCTAAAGTTTATGTCAATCGTTTTCCAAGGAAAAAATTACATAAGAAATGTCTATTTGCCAAGGAAAAAATTACATAAGAAATGTCTATTTGCGTAACTTTATTAAAGGTATTGATTTTTTGATGATTTTTTCAGAATTTCATTCAAAAATTTAAGGGGTTTCTGAACATCCAATTACGTATAAAAACAATAGGCTTCCAGTATTCACGGATTGTGATTTTTGTACCAAATTTCATTCGAATCGCTCCATTCGTTCGTGAGATATTGTCTCCACAGACTCACTGACACACACACACACACACTTTCATACACACACACACACACACACACACACAGACATTACCTCAAAAATGTTTGATTCGTGATCAGGGGTGCTTGAAACCTGCTCTCCCGTCGAAAACTCGAATTCGAATTTTCGACCCCGTCACAATACTTTCCTTATACATTATGTATATAAGGAAAGTTGTTGTTGTTGAGACCCAGACCGTCCGACCTACCAGAAAGGTGTAAGGTAACTGTATGGACGGCCGGGAAGTGCCACCCAATTTAGACCGGAACCCAGTGGGGGAGGCATCCACAGGGACCGTACCCTCCTTCCCCTACCACCAACCTCTCGGAAGGACTTACGGACCCACATGTTTAACGTGATCGTACTCCGCATGAACACGGCGGCATTTGTGGCAGCGTGCAAATCTAGCGCGCAAACCACGGGGATACCGCACCCGAGATGGCCAACAGCACGCGGCGTTCCGAGGTGGTCACCGACCAAGTACTAACCGCGCCCGATGCTGCTTCACTTCGGTGATCTAACGAGAACCGGTGTTTTCAGCACGGTACGGCCGTTGGCCTCGTATATAAGGAAAGTAATATTTAGTAATTATATCTGTTGAGAAATTCTAAAAAATAATTGATTTTAAAAATCTAAAAATTAGTGATAAAAAAACTGTAATACCGTGCTATAATATTTATTAGGGTTGTCAAAATATCTAAATTCTACTGGACTCTTAGATTTTTATTTGAAACTAGTAATAAATTTACAAACTTTATGTGTAAATTTATTTATTCATCGACTTGAACACACACACCCATACCCCTGTGGACTATTTGTGTGACAGTTTTATAATAAGATATTTAGTCTTTATTTTGTTCCATCCGTGTGTGTACTTTTTTTTTTATAAAATGTTCAATTTTATAAAACTATATATAAAATCATATATGCACAGTGATAATGAAGATTAAATCTTTTAAAATCTCCCAATTTTACGTTACTTCTTATTCATTTCGTTTTTTTTTCTTTTGCATAAGCTCAACTCATACGCAATTATTTATATGCCAACGGCCGTACCGTGCTGATAATACCGGTTCTCGTTAGATCACCGAAGTGAAGCAGCATCGGGCGCGGTTAGTACTTGGTGGGTGACCACCTCGGAACGCCGCGTGCTGTTGGCCATCTCGGGTGCGGTATCCTCGTGGTTTGCGCGCTAGATTTGCACGCTGCCACAAATGCCGCCGTGTTCATGCGGAGTACGATCACGTTAAACATGTGGGTCCGTAAGTCCTTCCGAGAGGTTGGTGGTAGGGGAAGGAGGGTACGGTCCCTGTGGATGCCACCCCCACTGGGTTCCGGTCTAAATTGGGTGGCACTTCCCGGCCGTCCATACAGTTACCTTACACCTTTCTGGTAGGTCGGACGGTCTGGGTCTCAACAACAACAATTATTTGTATAATATGTGTATGACTAACAATAACAATGCAATAATAATGAAATTCTTCTTATCATTAGTCATGTACATATTTTGTGCAATTAGTTGCATACATACTACTAAATACATAACACTACATAACATTTCCTTAAATTTTGATCCCAGACATACACTTGCAAGTAGGAAGTCTCTTAAGGTAAGGCGCATAGTTTTATAAAAACAGTCTCATTTTGTGGGTTATAATTTTGAAAAAATTCAAATTTTTAATTTTTTATACCACCCCATAGAGCAAAAATTCGAAGTAGAACATTCCTTATGACTTTACAAGTTAAAATTATAAAGTTCTTTATATTTATCTGTAAATTTCCCAAAAATCATCTTAATTAAAATTTTCACCAAACATTAAGTAATCTCTAAAATATCCTAAAATCCTTAAAATCTGCAAATTTATCCAGAAAAATGTTGAATTTTTGACCCGCAATGCCGGCAAACGTGTATAGGACATTCTTTCCTGCACACAGACATGTAATGTGGCAGACGATGGACATGTTGAGCATTGAACTTTAAGTTATGTAAATATCGCTTTTGTATTCAATGAAATGTCGTTTCCTACTAATTTGATGATGTTCTACAACTTCCTAATGGACTTTTCCTGTATCTCTAATAATGTGCGATATAGGAGTGCTAATTTCCAAATTTTTCCGCTATGGGTGCTGCCGTCAGTGTCATCTAGTAACGGATGGTCACTTTACTATCTTGACACATCACTTGCATAGCTTTAGCTACATCGTTCAAAACTTATATGTCCTACTTATAATTTTTCCGATCTCCCTTATATATACTACTCCTACTTGAGAATAAATAGCATAAAAAGTTATCCAAGTCTGTGCTTTTTATTCCTAATTTTTTTCTCTGTACATATAAACTGAATTAATGCAAATATATATATATAAAGTATGTGAACGTAAAGATAATGAAGATTTAAGGCTTGAAATCACATATTTTATTTCTATGTATTCTGTTTTCAATAGGCGTCCTAAGATTGGTCTGATGATCACTTTCGTACTGGCTGTGGCCAGCTTGGCATCAGTAGCTTTGACAAATGTGTATTACGATCTCCCACCCAATGAAATGGCTTCAGTACTGCATACTAAGTAAGTAGAAACATTTCAGTAACTTTAAAATATCGGGATTTGAAAAGCTTGATTTCTATATAATAATTGTCCAACATGTTCTGTTTTTCCACACTTTCCAAAAGGTGACTGAATTTTTGTGCATTCATAGCATCGGCCATGGGGCGAAACCTAACAGAGGCGAATTTTTAATCTCTATCAGGGAGGAGGTGAGAAAATGGGGTTTCTTCAAAAAGTCTTTATTATATAGGAAAATCCCTACATAATGCAATTCAATGTATTATGTAGAGAAAGTTATGTGTTGCCCCATGGCCGATGATTTTTTAAGAGTGTTAGTTTCCTTGTCTTTGACAGTCTTAAATACTAGTGTGAATGATGAAATTTTCGTGTAAATATATTTTAGTCTTATGAAATACGTATTAATATATGAGACAGAGTCTTGTAAAGATCCTTGAAAGCGATAATCCTTTATTTCATACTTTTTTTTATATTCTCTTTATAGGGACAGAAATTTCTACTCCGAGCACTCTTATTTCCGAGTTTACACACATGTATCACTCTACTGCGCTGGAGTGTTTGTGGGATACCTTGTGGTAAATCACCCGAATATGAAAATTTCAAGGGTACGTATTATACCTGTATCATCCTTTCAGAATGTCAAATGATATCATGTACGGTTTCTGACAGTTGTGTTCATACATGAACAAACAAAGTCCTAAAATAATTCCTCAGTGAAAAATGCTGAACCTCAGAAATGACATGTAGGTCAACTAAAGTAACAATGATCTATACTATCTCTCCATAGCGACGCTTCTAGTGGTGAAATAAAGAATATGACACTTTTAAATCTCGATCTAAGAGAAAAATAGAAAAACAATTCAATGAACAGTGAGCAGTCCGAAATGACATAGCGCGTATACCCAAAGAGAGTATACAAGACGCAAAACCGAGTTAAATCGAAATCCATTTCTGGTCTGACGTAACACATTCGTGATCAGATAATTTGTATTCGTTTCAAGCTCGTGGTAGGTTAATCAGATGACTTTTATATGATGATTTTCTAAATCATTTGAAGCGATACGTACGAATAAGTATTGAATCAGGGGCGCATATAGGGAGAGACGGATTCTACTCGAGTGGGGGCGCTCCAAAGGGGGTCTGTACCAATAATAATCGTCATTTGAAGGAATAGAAAACACGAGACATGAAAATTGCACAAAAAGTGGAAAATCAAATATGGGGGGGGGGGGGGGGTATGATAAATATTTATAGGAGACTCCCAATTTGTATAGACGGCCCTGATTACATCAGTGGCCATACAAG
Source organism: Amaurobius ferox (assembly GCA_951213105.1). Classification (NCBI taxonomy): domain Eukaryota; kingdom Metazoa; phylum Arthropoda; class Arachnida; order Araneae; family Amaurobiidae; genus Amaurobius; species Amaurobius ferox. The sequence goes on from OX578138.1 coordinate 112,488,280, forward strand.
CCTTTCGATTCAAATTAACTCTAACCATAAAGTGCCTAGATTAATCAGTGACAGCAGACATATTAAGAGGGAAATCTATGTAAATATTTCATTTCCCAAAAGTGCGATTTGTATCAAACAACCTTCTGTTAATTACATTTTAAATTTATAAAAATTACTTAAAAGCGTAAGTATTTTGTTCACTCGAAAATTCGGATATCTCACCTGTGACACCCTAAAGTATTAAATATTTGAAAACACCAATTACCCATGCTGATTTTACAATATAACCCACCTTTGTACTAAATTTCACGTCCCCACCTCAATAAACTCGGTGCTTTACGACCCGGTGTTCCGTCGACAATTCGAACATTTTTGTTTTTAAAACATCCCTTAAAATAATAAATATCTGAAAGCACAAATTATCCGGGGTCTTATATTATGATCTATCTGTGCACCAAATTTCAAGTCCATTGTTTAATAAAGTTGGAGTTTCCCATTAACTTGACAAATTGAACAGTTTTACTTATGACACCTCCCTAAAATAACAACTCTGTGAAAACACCGATTATCCATAATGATTTTATCGCTTGATTTACCTTTGTACCAAATTCCAAGCCCCTAGCTTAATAAAAAACGAGTTACAAGTGGACAATTCGGACATTTTAGTCTCCACACGTCCTAAAATTTAAATTTTTGTATTTTGTCGGATTTCAAAACCCTATTGCGCGCTTTGCATTGATATATTTAGTCAGCAGGCTAAATTTGGTTGACATGAAATTTTGTACTACATCCAGACATTTTATTTTTGTTCTGTTTTAATGTACCTCGCTTATTTGGGCTCTAATTATGTTCGAGTTTAGCACTGATTTTTCTTCCCTCACTAAATATACTAATTTCCTTTTTTACGATTTCAAGCATTTGCATCAATTAAGAACGTAGTGCTAATTGTAAGTAAGTTCAGCATCCTCCATTCTCCTACCAATAAAATTACTATAGGTTATAGACGTCCTTAGCCTCATCCCTCTATTTTAGGCATTTCGGTAATTTCATCATATCTCAGTTTCTAATTATGATAGAGCTTAGCTTTGAGCAAACACTACGTTTCAACTTCAGCTAAAGAATGCCGTGTACTCAGATTGCACTCCTCCCTGGCGCTCCTTTTGGGTTTATTACATCCGCTCAGAAAAGACGTATTACGCTCATACAACAGGCGAATGCGTATATAGATACTTATTTCGGGCATACTACACCCATGCAGCATTTGTTTTTCATTTTTGTTTTAAACAGGCATATTATTAAAACGTTGTTTGTTTTTCGGGTATTCGATGTACGTTTCGGTGTACATTTAATCAGAGGTTTGCATCTTAAAATTCCGGGCAATTTCGAGTATGCTTACTACTAATGTAATAATAGAGCCTGCAGAAAAGTATTCTCAAAATGAAAGTAAAGAATGGCGATATTTTGCATCTTTTACAGAAGATGAGTTGCTTCATGTGGGTGCTCACCATGACCGGTGTGCTAGCGGCTCTCTGCGTAGTACACGAATGGCGAACGGGGAAAATTCCAAGCCCTCTCCTGTCTTCAGTCTACACGACCTTCAGCAAAGTGGCCGAGGCTGCCTTCCTGTCGTGGCTCACTATCGCCTGCATGACCGGGCATTCAGGTACTTTTCATTTAAATGCTAGGTCTTTGAAATAATCTAGATAGTCTAGATAATATACAATACCATTTTTTATTTTTTGCAGTTAAATAAACAGTATATATATATATATATATATATATATATGGCAGTTGTTTTGCTTCTATGGCGATGTTAATATTACTTGAATTTTTTTTATTATTACATTTTTCTAATATATATATATATATATATATATTTATATATATATATATATATGTGTGTGCGTGTGTCCGAGTGCTAGTTGAAGATTACCTGTATTAGAATATGATTATTGATATTTTCAATTTAAACCGTCATCTGTTTTATTTTGGTAAAGCTTTTTGAGACTCTATATTGTAATACGGTAAATCTTCTATTAACACTCCGGCATGTCTTCTAATCTACGACATTATAAGTAGTACGGATTATCTTCGGAATTATAATCTTACGGGTATTAATAATATACAATGCAATCTTATAATATTATCTTACGGGTTATTCTTAGTTACGTTATAACTTCCCATATAATTTTAGCACTTTCATTTTGGCATATATTGGAATCAATCACTGCCTTCAGGTTAAAAGATTACGGGTTTAATGATATTTTCGATTTATACATGCAATCTACTAATACTGGTTATATCTTCTAATATTCGAGTATATAAGTAGTACGGATCTCATACAATTTTTGCGCTTTTATTTTGCATATATTGATTCAATTCCATATTTTTTGTAAATTTGCTTACAAAAGGGGCCAGGGTGTTTTATTCTTCAGATCTGCCCGTAAAGATAATTTTGTATAGCGAGAACAGGGATTCTTGATCTTCTTTTGGGAGCATTAAATTAAATATTTTAACAGAATATTTTGTTTAACAATGTCATTTAGTATACTATAGGAATTTGCACGTGATTGGGAATTTTAAGTTTCTTTATATTATATACTCCGTACGAAAAACGGGTATGTTGCTGGTATTTATATATAAAAGGCCAAGTGATGGAGGAAATTCGGCAACAGCCCGGATCGCTTTGGTCCTTTCACAACTAAACCTAAGTAACCAAATAAATGTGAAAATCGTTTGTGTGATTGTGAATTCTGTTTTCTAATTTCTTATCTTTTTCAGGCGGAATAAAAGACGTCCTGAGCTGGCGGCCTTCTGCTTTCTTAGCGAGACTCACCTTCATAGCCTATGCAATGCACGTTCCTATCATAAACATGATAATGAACTTTAAGAAATCGCAAGTCTTCATTTGTGAACTAGAAATTGTAAGTTATTCTGATGTTATCTTTTACATGGTAAACTCGATTATAATAGGAAGAAATAGGATGTGGGCAGAACATGATTTTCCCTACACACCAAAGACTGACATGTTTGGAAAATATTTATTTTCACTCTCTTTTTGCCCTCGTTGAGGAATTTGTACAGCAAAATAAATTTTCAAAGCTTCATTTGTGAAAAAAAAGTAATTTACTTATACGTACAAATGTGCAAATTTCATACCAAAATGACACTAGCATTTCATCAATATTAAATGAAGTATGTAAAATTTGGCAAATTCGTTGTCTTTGAAATACATAACTATAATACTTATTATCGATAGTGGAACGTGCTAAAGTCACGAGAATGTTATTATTGAATTTACTGCCTTTCTGTTTTTATAAGAAATCAAACCTCACCCCCCTTTAGTAAGGATTTTCCTCAATAAGCTATGGAAACAAACTCTAAACAGCACATTTAGTTTTGGGGAATTTTTCCGCTACATTTTTATGCTCATCAGAGATTTGAAAAATGAGTTTGGAGTTTTTTTAATCAATAAACTATTTAGAAGTATTTCTAATATTCATATAAAATGATTTATTCCATTGATAAATATTAGAGATAGTTTTATTATTTCACTTAATTTTTGTACTGATTTGTTTAAAAGAAACACACACACACACAAAACTTCATCTTCTCAGCATATGATTTTTACAGAAATCAGCTGAAAATATTCTGAAAAATAAAAGAGAAAGTGACTTGGGACGAAAATGTTTTCTTAAAATCTTTTATCAGTGGGATGCAGTAATTCGTTAAGCTTACCTGGTGCTTAGGAAATTCTGTTTCAACGCAAGGTGAATAAACTTAATTTATGGATGAATTGATAGTCATAATGAAAGCAAAACCACACATAGCAGTAAAATTCAAGAAATTAAAAATTAAGATTTATTGTTCGTGTAAAAATTAATTTTAATTAATTACTCGATTTATTATATTTTTGCATCTTACAGATCAATGAATGAAATGTGTTTCCTTGAAGAAAAAAAAAAGAGTAACTCTGTTACGCGTTATAGATTGATGTGAAACATTTCTTTTTGCAAACTTCAACGGGGAAAGGTTGACAAGTGTTGTGTGCGACGATGGTACAATATACCTAGATAAAAGTTTCAATATTTTCTGGTCTTTTGAATTTTATCTTTAATTATGCGGCTTTGATATATTAGTAGAAGGCAGTGTATTTCGTCCAAATCGGAGCACAAACGACGAAGTTGATGATAAACCATTTGTATATAACTTTTGCAGTCTTTCAAGTGGGGTCGGCGCAAATGATAAGCGCATACTGGCGTATGACGCAAATGTTTATGCACAGATGCGACGGATCTAAAATTTAAATTTCTTACACTTTTCTACCAGAATTGCTTTCTGTTCAGAATAACCAGAAGAAAAATCACATATTGAGTTCAGTATTGAGTTCAAATGCTTTTACTCCTATCACGTCAAAAACCCACACAAAAGTTGACCAAGTTACAAACCTTTTGTGGAAAATTATGAAAAGCACTTAACTCTTGAAAATCTTAGCCAATCTGCAAAATTTGAGATGTTTCTAGAACTTGCCAAATGTCGACCAGTTAGTGATTGCCAAATTCGACGTTAAAGTCACCCTGAACTTGCAGTCAAAGTCAAGCGACCCTAATCTTCAAATTATAACAATGATTGCATGTTAAGCATTAGTAACAATATGATGTTACTTCCGTTACCTACTGCTGTTTCATCCCTGTCACATTTCTTTCATGATTTATTCCGTACCTCATGCTCTAACATGCTACACATCAATAAAGGGAATTGTCGTTCCAAATATTCTTAGCCATTTTGCATTCATAGCTCCACTTGAAGGTGAATTTCAGAATCACACCTTCTCTAAAATAGAAAGTCATATGTTTCCTCCTCCTCTGAACTTGAACTTTCATGATAACATCTCATGCTCCACGTCACTATTGATTCCTGTGAACAGTGGTTTACTGGTATTGGTATCCTTAAACTATCAGCAGCGTGCCGCATGGGCATGCAAGCTTGCCACTAATGCTTTTGTGCATAACTACACAAAAGTGGAATAAAAGGAGGTGCTGATCAGTTAATAGAACGAGTTTGGAAGGGAGTTGAAGAAACGCGCCTTGTGCTTTCGGATCCACAGCCCTTAAATTTTATCCACCTATTTCAGCTATGAGTGTATGATCCTAATCTAGAGTTTTAGACTAGAGTACAGCTAGTGTTGTTGTTGAGACCCAGACCTTCCGACCTACCAGAAAGGTGTAAGGTAACTGTATGGACGGCCGGGAAGTGCCACCCAATTTAGACCGGAACCCAGTGGGGGAGGCATCCACAGGGACCGTACCCTCCTTCCCCTACCACCAACCTCTCGGAAGGACTTACGGACCCACATGTTTAACGTGATCGTACTCCGCATGAACACGGCGGCATTTGTGGTAGCGTGCAAACCACGGGGATACCGCACCCGAGATGGCCAACAGCACGCGGTGTTCCGAGGTGGTCACCCACCAAGTACTAACCGCGCCCGATGCTGCTTGACTTCGGTGATCTAACGAGAACCGGTGTTTTCAGCACGGTACGGCCGAGAGTTCAGCTAGTGTGTCAATCTTCATAATTATTCCTCAACCTATAATCCACCTATTTGTGGCTCATTTAATGTGTACTGGAACAGTACACACGTCTGTATCAACCCAAAATGGGTTCGCCGAGAGGTGTCCACGAAGCCCAACCAAGACTTTGAACGTGTACGCGGCCCTATCTTCAAGTTGGATATGATTGCTATGGAACTTAATGTACCAATAGCCTCAATTTCATTCTCGTTTTCCAAGTGCTTTGATATGTCAATTCATTCTACGCTGTAATTGTGAATTTTTTTAACGTACTTTAATAAAATATTAAGTTTCACAGCCCAGGGGATATATTTATGTATTTACTTTAATGCACGCCTTCAGATGTTGCAAACTTTTGGTTTGCTTGCACTGAAGAAAGATACCGAAGTATTTGAGAAACGCTAATCAATTTTTACTTTCCCTGCAATACATGGTAATGTATAGGGAAAGTATTGGAATCATGCCGAAAATCACAACTCGAGTTTTCGACGGATCTACACGTTTCGAGACCTCTAGAATACGAAAAAACTATTTTTAGCGTGACGTCTGTGTGTGTGTCTGTGTGTCTGTCTGTGTGTCTGTCTGTGTGTCTGTGTGTCTGTCTGTCTGTCTGTGCAGATTTTGTATCCGCTCTAACTAAAAAACTAATGGACCGAATTTCACAAAATTTGGTAGGTAAGTTACTTGTGAGCGAGTCTGGTGCTGATTAGTTTTGGGTACGATTCGGAATAAAAGAACCCGCCTTTTTTGCGAAATGGCCCGTAAAAGCTTGTATCCACTCTAACTGAAAAACTGATGGACCGAATGTCACAAAATTCGGTAGATGAGTCACTTGTGGGTTACCTTGGTGCTGATTAGATTTTGGTACGATTCGGAAAAAATTGACCTGCCTTTTTTTGCAAAATGGCCCGCAAAAATCGTTCAAATCTAAACTAAAGAACTGGGTATACTCAAATATATCCATTAAATGCTGATTTAATACGTAATTTTTAACGACGAAAAGAATAAGACCAACCCCATTACACTAGGACTAGCCGTTCTCGAGATATTTTAATTTTTCGTACTTTCCTACGCCACCTTTGAAAATAAGCCCGGTTACAGCATGAGAACGAAAATTGAATTAAAAGTGAAATAAATTTAGTTAAAATAAAGATAACGTTAATATAAGTCTGCAGGGAAAGTCATGTGCTGCCCACATCAGATTTTTTATCATTCTATTTGCGCAGAAATTTTAATTTCGATTTCTACTGAATAGTTCGGTTGTGCATTCAATTTGGTGATTTCCTGAGAGGTACTCCACACCTGATTTCCTGAGAGGTACTTCACACCTCCTTAGTATTCCCTTCACGTTTCTTCTGGGGAGATGCATCTCACCGGTTAAACACCCATACCTGCCGTCACTGTGCATTTGCTATTAATGACTCAAACTGCATTCTTTCTAGAATGATGCTATAATTATCAATACCATTTTTTATGTTTCAGTTCTACATTGTGCTATCCCACGTCGTCGGAACCTATATCGTGTCTTATATCCTACACATGTTTTTCGAAGCTCCGTGGATATCTCTGGCAGATGTCATCAGCAAGAGAAGCAAGGGGCGCACTTTCACCAGCAAACTAACGCTCCCGGAAACCTTGACAGAAAAGCCAGTGAAATACTCGGAGAAAATTGGATCTAGCAGCAAGAACTCTATGAATACTTTAGAAAAAGGCCATAATTAAATAAAGGCTCTACTCATTGGATACATCGAAATTCAGTTCTAGTGATTATCCCACGAAGAGAGATGGGTGCAAGGGACATTGCGAGGCTTTATTTTGAAGAAAACATTCATGTTTTGGAATATCACTTTTTCCTCATGGTGCTTATTTCAGAATTGTTAATCATTGTTGAATCATTTTGTTGTGTGTCAAAAGTGACTTCGTAATTGCCCTAGACGCCATAGTATCTCTACAGGGTGCCATTCAATGATTGCTACAACGATTGAGGGCCAGTAAGTGACGTTGCCACATGTAGAAAACTGTCTACAGTTTTCGTTTACATACTTTTGTTAAGGATACACTAGCGTTTAAAACTTGCTAATGTCACTTCTGTTATTCATATTTTACCGTAACAGACTGACGAGTTGGCTTATTAAAGAGTAACGGTAACAGATTAATCACTAATAACAATCACTAATTCTGCCTCTAATGATGGTCGGCATATCAAACAATTGCTGTAACTTTGATTACCCGTGTTCTATCAGTATAATGTTTTGCAACTATTGCTTTTCTAATCGAAAAGAGATATTTTGTATAAGTAGTTTGTTATAGCTCTACCTATCAAAGTTTTACAAACAAATTTTAATTAGAATAAACTTTAATTTTCCCATCTGTACATTAAGTTCAAATTGTTATCTTTTAATTAAACTGAAATTAACTGATCTTAGTGCCTTCCTTAACACTTAGCTTAAAAATAATACACAGATTGAATTAGATGAAATTCTGTTACCACGAATATTTGACAAATGAAGTAAGTCGTCATTCTCGTGTGACAAAATCTGAATAACGGAAGTGATGCCAGTAAGTTTTCGACGCTAAATATCTGAAATAAAGGTATGTAAGGATAACTTGGTAATTTCCTGTATATATATATATATATATATATATATATATATATATATATAGATATAATTTGGTGATTGCAACTATTTATATTTTCATAGATCAGCGGGATGAAATTATTAGGACACCAAGATTTGTTTACATATCACTATGATGTCCAAGCTCTAGACGTCATTTTAAAACAGGCTTGATAATATCGAATTTTATGGAACGCACGTAACATTGAACTGATGATGTTGATATTTGCATCGGTTGAAATTTGAAGTTTTAACACAAAATAGTTGATTTTTGAATTACGAAATTGTTACATAGGTTGATATGGATTATTATTGTCTTTAAAATGGAACTTTAAGAAAATTCAAAACACAAATGAATCAAATGTGTCGTAACTAAAGAAAGCTTAGTCATCATCAAATTTGACATTTGCCAGATACGACGTACGCAAAGTGCGAAATAAATTTTACTGTGAAAAACTTGCCAAAAACGAACAATCTCACAGAGAGAGAGAGAGAGAGAGAGATATTAATATCATTTGCAGTATTTAAATGGTAAAAATTCAAAACTGAGATACTGTTTTAGTAAACATAATATTGACACCTAAATTACCAAGATTGATTATTATTGTTATATCAAGACTGGTTATATTGGGATATAAAGAATGGTGTCATATTGTGATATCAAGACTGGTTATATTGGGATATCAAGAATGGTGTCATATTGTGATATCAAGACTGGTTATATTGGGATATCAAGACTGGTGTCATATTGTGATATCAAGACAGGTTATATTGGGGTATCAAGAATGGTGTCATATTGTGATATCAAGACTGGTTACATTGGGATATCAAGAATGGTGTCATATTGTGATATCAAGACTGGTTACATTGGGATATCAAGAATGGTGTCATATTGTGATATCAAGACTGGTTATATTGGGATATCAAGACTGGTGCCATTATCATTTTTATTTGAATATCAGTTCGAGTATTAAAATGTACTTTGAATGAAATTTTATTTTAGTATCTACAGCATACACATTGTAAAGATTAGGGAGAATTGCGAAAATGTTCGTTCAAAAACACATACAGTGGCTCTCAAAAGTGTTCGTGAACTTACGAATTTCAATGAAATACTGCTCTATCCATTAATAAAAACTAATATTTCAGAATGGGAATTTTTTAATAATATCTATAACTTGTTCTTAACAAAACTACATAAAATATTTTAAAACATAGTAAAACTTTTTTTTGAAAAATTAAGAATCAATAAGTAACCAAAAAGTTACGTCACAAAAGTCTTCGTACAATTTAAAAAATATATCTACATATTGTAAATATTGTAATATTTGGGTAAATTAGTACTTAGGATATCTTCTAGCATCCACAATAGCTTTTAAACGTCTGTGAATAGAGTTTGCTAGTTTTTTTGCAATTTTAGCATCGATGTTCCGCCATTCTTCGTTCATTACTGTTTTTAGTTCGCTTTTCATTTTAATGTCGTGTTTTCGTTCCAGTTCTCTCCAAATGTGTTCTATTGGGTTTATACCCGGCGACTGAGGTGGTATTTTCAGAACTTGTGGACAATTATGGAGACATCAGAGGCGAACATTGAGAGCCGTGTGCTTAGGATCGTTATCTTGATAAAAACCAAAGTTGTTTCCAATACTCAAATTTTGGGCTGATAATTTTAAATTGTCTTTTAAAATATTTAAATAAAGAGCATGATTCATTATGCCATCAATACATACCAAATTACCTAGCCCTGATGCTGACATGCACCCCCACACAAGGGCGCCTCCACCGCCATACTTTACTGTTCCAACTAAGTTCTTGGGATTAAATTCCTCATTTTTTCTTCTCCATACAATTATACGCCAATCGGAACCAAAAATGTTAAATTTGCTTTCACCTGATATAAGACATGATTCAAATATGTTTCGGGCTTATTTATGATTGATTTTGCAATGGAAAGCCTAAGCTTTCTATTTTTCGCACTTTACAAAAAATTTTCTTCGGGCAGAACGCCCATGTAATACAGCTGATTTGAGCACTCATCGAACAGTTTCAGGTAAAATTGAAATAGAAAATTTTTCAGTAAATTCTGTAGAAATTTTTATAGCACTCAAACGTGGATTTTTTACAAATTGTCTAACTACTAATCTCTGATCACGTTAAGTTAACTTTGCCAGGCGACCTTTTCTTACCGTGTTTTCGATCCGATTTTCTTCTTTAAAGCGTTTTCTCACATACTGCAACATAGAATGGGATAAATTTACTAATTTAGCGATATTACGAACTGATTTACCACTACTATGATAAAAAATAATCAATTTTCGAATGCTGTTCGTTGTATTCTTACGACTACGAGCCATTGTTAAATAATACTAAATATTACGAAGTAAGCAAGCAAAGATTAAAGCCAAACGCTTTTTTAAATGTCACCACAATGCAAAAATAAAAAAAAAGCGGCAGAGGATAATTTTATTTATGAATTTATCCGAAAATGTTTCGGTGTACGATCACTTTTGTGACGTGTTTTTTCTCTGCCTCCTTGCAGTTTCATTTTTATAAAAAAAAATGAGTCAATATTTAAAAATAAAATGTTAGGTTTTATTCAGAATCACATGGAGATGATATGAAAAAATATTAAACTTTATATTCGAATTCAATTCCAGGCGACAGCGCTTTTTCTACAAATTTTTAAAGTGTACGAACACTTTTGGGAGCCACTGTAGTTTCGTCTGAGCTGAATCGGAATCGTGTTGGAATTAGCAGTAGAAAACAAGAGCAATCATTTTGAAGAGCAATCATTCCGATTAGTTTGTTTCTGTGCAGATGAGATTAAGGCCCATTTAAATAATCTAAAATATAATTTAAGAACCACGATTTTAAACATATCTTACTGCAAATCTAAACGTTTTACAAGAATATTTACAAATATGCAATATTTTAAATATTTTTTTAAATATTAGAAATTATAAGTATTTTTAAATTAAATAGATAAAGAAGTTGATCGCTACTACATTTTGATGCGAAAAATAAATTTCTACTTGCCAGATTTAAAAAGAAATTAAATTAAATTTCCTCGAATATAGGAATGTGTATCTCCAAAATGTGTGTTTTTAATCAAGAAACAACATATTAATAAAATCTAAAATATACTTTTAAATAATTCAGTTTAAAAAGTAATTTTTAATATTCTACTATATGTTAAACGTATGCATCATTGAAATATTACATTTAATTATTATATATATATATATATATATATATATATTAGAAAGATATATTTACCAAATCAAATAATAACGAAATATTAAAAGCAACAAAACAGTTAAACCACGGCCACAGTGCCGAAAAAAGAAATATTCAGCACTGACTTAATTTTGAAGATTAATTAGACTAGACTCATTTTCAAATCTGTGCATCTAGCTCTAATTAACCCAGACACATGCTTCTGTCAAAATTAGCAATAGTAAGTTACTATAAATACCAATGCAACAGATTACAAGCATTAAAAGAGGAATAATTGAAAAAAAAAGGAAAAACAGGAAATCAAGAATTACCATTATCATGAGGCAGGAATCTTAAACTGCACGTGAAGTGCGAGCAGAGCCGGAATGAAGATGGTCGAGAAGCATCTAGAACAAGTAATTAACAAATAGAGAAATTAGACATGATTATAAAAAGAAAATATTAAGGAGATAAGGAATATATATATATGTAATTTATTATATAATTAATAAATATTATATATTTTAAATTAATTATAATATTTATAATTTTTTAATATTATATATAATTAAAAACATATGGTTTAATTAAAAAAAAATCGCATGACTTATATACAGAAATTTTGCGTCTTAGAAAACATCATTTATTCAAAATTAAATGCTATGTGGTATATGTTAATGTTGTTTACTATACACTTACCAAAAGAACCCATCTGTACAAGTACAAATATTACGCTACATTTGTAGATATACACACAGGCTATAAATACACAGGGATCCCTCTTAAATCCTTAAGAATCACTTTAATTTTCGATTGAAGTGTTTGTTCCACAGCTGCAAAAGCAGGGTCTCCTAATAGGAAAGCGACTATGAGCTATCAATTGAGAAAGTTTGCAGAGCCTCTAGCGGAGAATTGAAAAATTTCTATTTCGAAAACGGAGTAAGATAGGTGAAAATTTTAATTACAAAGTTTTAGAACGCTCTCTATTTAGTGTGGGAAGACGTGCGATTTGTACGTAACATGTTACCAGGCGATAAAACATGACGTCAACAAAAATGGATAATTATTGTATTGCTTAAGTTGTCTGTCATTTTAATACATCATTTATTTTTTACTGCAAAAAGGATAATAATAAATAAATTTAAGTCAGCTTATTGTACGGATTGTTATTTCCTCATGCGTATTTTTCGCCATTTACTTCTGAAGTACTTTAGTATAACGAGACATTTGCATAATTATCGCTTTTCTTTGGTCTCTTTTTTATCGTCTATGTACATGTTATGTGCAAACCACACATCTTTTGATACTAAATAAAAAACGCACTACAATTTTTAATTGAAATTTTCGTCTATCTTGATTCGTTTTAGAAAAAGAAATTAACTTCTTCAATTTGCCGGTAGAGGCGCTGAAAGCTTTCTTAATCGATAGCGCATAGTCGCTTTCCTATTAGAACACCCTGCTCTAAAAACACTTCAATCAAAAGTTACAGGGATGCATAAGGACTTAGGAGGGAACCATATATTTATTGCTGGATATATATCATATATTTTAAGTTTTGTGGAGATTTAGACCTGTTCAGTTTTAAGTCCAATTCGCAAATGAGTACAATCCAACTTGTGTTTCTGAAAGCGTGAATACTACCGGGCAAGGAAAAAGCACACAGAGTTTAAGAGGCCAAAGAACACAATTATTTTAACTGATAACGTACAACCTTCTCAGGAATCAAAGACCGGTAACTCTTGTACTTCAAACAGATCTTTAAGGCACATAAATAGGCATTTATATGTATGCTGGCAATATTCACCGATATATCCTATTTCTTTAAAATACCGCGTGCCAGCCAAAACAACACACACACACATACACAAAATGAATAATACGTAGTTACGACGGAAAACCTTATAGCCGATGCTGGCTTACTTAGTTACTCGGACTGCTATTTTTGAACTCCTAGTCTAAGCATCCCCTTACCTTCCATTAACGATCAGAGCCTAGTATGTTGTGTTCTCTTATTAGCACGCAACCGGAAATGATCGTAATCGGGCGTTCTAAACCATTTGAAGCAGCTCAGGTGTTGCAGGCGGGCGGTTGACGACAAGGCAAAAAGTCATATCATGGATGAATTAGATGAGACAGCTATAATGAGTGTGGTCTATCCATGAATTCCGGGATATTTGAACCAATTGGAATTTGGTTGCTGGACGTCAGGCAAATGGCAAAATGGCGATTGTCGAATAACATGTCGGGATATCTTGATGAATAAAAAAGTCTTCATAAAACAGACTTCTCTTTATTTGCATGTTGTCATCACTTCAAAAATATACATTCCATCACGACAATTCATTGTAAAGTCGATGAACATGCTTGTACATTGCTACGAAATATTTAAAACATGGAACATTCTTTTTGACGAAATCAGATAACCAACATCTCACCATCATATAAAATAACTGATTGCCTTTTAAATTAACGAAAGTGCGATATTTTACAATAATATTTCATGATTTTAATAAATTGAACTTAACAAATTTAGAATAAGAATTTAGTCATCTTGCAGTAAGGCAACATACGTCTTACTCCTTTAAGAGTTGATCGCCAACTAAAACTAATTACTTTATTCTTACCTAAGCATATTAGTGTTAATGCGCGCACTTGTGACGATACAGAAAATAATTCCAATATGCTATTTTCATGTAAAATATGTATGGCGTGAAAATGACGAAACGTCATAATGTATCAAAGCGCGAATGGTTGCTGGTGTAAATCGAGAGAATCCAGAACGGCGAGGTGACAGATTCGGCCATTTATCAGTTGGAATACAATTTATTTGTAAGAACAACAATTCAGAATTGAAAATGGCGCAAATTAAAATTTGCGGAATACGAAAGAATAAAATGGATTTTTAAAAAAGCGTTTCTGAAAATTGAATTTCGACAGAAATAATTAACAAGGGGTATGTATTTCATAAGAGTTACTCGAACTGCTATTTTCGACCTCCTAGTCTAAGCATCACCATAGGTTCCATTAAGGGGACGGTAGACGTTGAAATGTTTTTCATTCATTTATTGACTTTGAAACATGAAAATTTGCATAAATATTCCTCTTAACATTACTATATAAAATACCATTAAATTTTTTTCAATTTTGTTATAATTTTGTATTTTTTTTAAATTTAATTGTTTTTTAACAAAAATTTGAAAATGCTCCTTGCGTGCAATTTGTTCGCATTCTTGATTAATTTTGCAATTATGATCACTCAAAAACACATTATGAACAAATTTGGGTATTTATTTTTAAATCCTTAGAAAGTCACTTTTTTAAAAATATTTTTCTGCATTGAAACTTAATTTTCATCATTTAATTAGGTTCTTATTCGCTTTCAATTACCTTAATGAAGTCCAATTATAAAATGCATGCCCAGTTTCATTAAAAAGTATGAAAGGTATCTTCTTGCCAAATTTCATACATCTCAAACAAAAATTAAGACCCATGGAGCATTTTAAAAATGTAAAACCTTTGAAAATTCCGTTTCGTAAAAAAATGCATTTAACCTTTTGCTTGCTGGTGGAACAGCGTCCATCACAAACGAAGAACCTCCCAAACAGACAGGTATTTGACATACCCTATCCCAAACAGTTCGATTCCCTTTTGCAGGCATTGGCGTCAATGGAAATCGCCGGCAGAAACATTGTACTTGCTGCTTTGTTTGGGATGGACGCTGTTCCACCCGTAAGCAAAAGGTTAAATATGTAAGATAATGTTATATATTAAAAAAAAACCATTTTTAGTCGATTTGTGCTCATTTCAACGTCCACCGTCCCCGTAACGATCAGAGTCTAGTAGTGTAGAAGACCCAGACCGCCCGACTCGTCCAGAGGACTAAGAGCAACTATTTGGACGGCCGAGAGTCTAGTAGTGTGAACAAATCTGATCTGCGACATAAAGATCGACATCCCGAAACGTAGATTCCATCTCACTTGCAGAATACGTAAACTTTCTGGGCAACTCTTAATTAGTAAGACAAACCGGAGCGATAATAGGCTGTTAGTTACCAGAAAAATAATTATATAATGCAAATTAAAGAAATAATAACAGGTTGTTAGGACCTCAAATTCACTTCTACTAAATAAAATTTTGAACGTGAGTTCCCTCTTAACGGGATCAATCGAGCAAAATTATCTCAATGCACCCTAATTCCATTGCAATCAAAAGACCAAAAAATCCTACATCTCCGATTCTCCATTCCGCTTAGAGTATTTTGGAGATAGATACTGTCTACAGGAAACCCAATATTGCCATCTACGTTACGGAGTTTTGCCGTTTTCAATTGCAGCACACGTTTTCTTTTGTACTGAATTTTTTCATTCCCTTTTTCTAGATATTGCCACGATCTTTCTGCTTCATTTAAACACTTTTCCTCGTTTTTTAACACTTTACAACATAGTTGAAAAGTGTTTATGACTTTGTTAACACTTTACAACATAGTTGAAAAGTGTTTATGACTTTGTTCATTCATTAATTCTGTCTGTCTGTCTGTCTGTCCGTTAGCACGATAACTACCGTAAAAATGATTTTATCAAAATGAAATTTTAGTATGTTGTTCAGACGGTCTGTGGGACCTATGAGCATATAAACGAATGATATCAGCCAATTAGTTTTGGATTGAACCCGGGTTGAAAAAAATGAAATACATTGAATCCTATGGGACCTAATTTTTCAAACATTTTTTAAGCGGATTTAAAATTCACAAATTGCTTCCAAAGTTTTAAGAAATATTCAAATTATCCCATAAAATATATAAAAGAAAATTCAGCAAAATATATTCAGTAGTTTTTTAAATAAAAATTAAATTAATAATTACATCCATTATATGAAGAGATAACGTGATCCACTTCAAAATAAAATATGGCATCCATCTTGTGTCAAAATTGTGATTTTTAAAATTCCTTTTAATTCATATTTAGTGTTGCATCCGCCCTAAAACCGCTTTATTTTTGCTTAAATTCTGTGCATCTACATCCTGAAATAACGCAATTGCAATATAGTTAAGTTTAAATGATCAGCCGACCTTGATTATTTTTACAACAAAGCCTACTTTTCACTTATGGAGGATGTAAATACCAAAAGATGTAGAATGAGTTGTATAAGAATTACTGCATTTCATTAACGCAAAATTATTTAGCCCATGGAGTCTGCAATATAGCTGATATGAATGAAACAATCATTGATTTTACAGAGAAGCAAACGATTTTTTGATGAAGTTTTGAGCATAGTGTTAAAATACTTGTACCTCCATGGTTTTAAGTTTTAAATAAAATTAATTATTATTGTATTGTGATGAATGCAATGAATGGAAAAATGTTTATGAAGGAAATGCTGCTTTTATTTATAGAGCCAGCCGATTTATATTTCGATGACGTCATTTGAAAAAGTTCATTTATTTTCGATGAAGTTTTTAAATATAATAAATTATCGTAGTATTATGATAGTTTTAAAAATATTACCGAGGAATGTCTGGCATTTTAAAGATGTTTAAACCAGGCAATTTATATTTCAATGCCGTCATTTGAATGAAGTTCATTTTTTTTTTCGATGAAGTTTTAAGTTTTCAAATACAATATATTAATGTAGTATTGTAATAATTTTAAAAATATTACCGAAGAATGTACCGTATTTTAGAGATGTTTAAATAAAATTGCATTGAAGTTGTAAAAGTGTTGCATAATCAATGCTTTAAAAGTGTTGCATAATCATTGCATTGAAAGTGTGTGCTTTATGCATGATTGATCTTTCTTGTTAACTTTTATTTAAGCATTTTGGGTTAATTTTCAACCTTCGGATCTATCTGCATATCACATTCAACATTCAAATTTCTTGGGTTTTCATAAAAATCCCGAACTACTAGGCAAACTTTCAATTCTGGATTCAATTCCGAAAACTTACTTTCTAACTTCAAATTCACAACTTCGTTCAAAATCAGCATTTCTATTTTAGCGTCATCTGATTTCTTTTTATCCTCACTTTCATTCACATTCAGCAGATTGACATTTTCTATTTTGGATTTGGATTTATTTAAAAAAAAAAAACTGGTCCAAATGACACTCACTCTGCGATTCGGAAATCCACTTCCTAAAATTCACTTTTGTATACTTCCAAACTATTTTGCCGATCTACCTCAATCTCGTTTACCGATCCGTCGCCCACTTTTGGATTATATTCTGATAATGATTCTACTTAATTTTCAACTGTCTAATCTGATTTGAGCTCATTTTCAATTTTTAAGCTTTCTTCATTTTTACTTTCCTTATATACATAATGTATAAGGAAAGTATTGTGACGGGGTCGAAAATTCGAATTCGAGTTTTCGACGGGAGAGCACGTTTCAAGCATCCCTGATCACGAATCGAACATTTTTGAAGTGATGTCTGTGTGTGTGTGTGTGTGTGCGTGTGTGTGTCAGTGAGCCTGTGGAGACGATAACTGACGAACGAATGGACCGATTCGAACGAAATTTGGTACAAAAATCACAATCCGTAAACACTGGAAGCCTATTGGTTTTAAACGTAATCGAATGTTCAGAACCCCCCTAAATTTTCATGTAAAATTTTAAAAAAATCGTCAAAAAATCAAAACTGTTAATAAAGTTACGCAAATAGACATTTCCCATGTAATTTTTCATTAAAAAACGATTAACACAAATTTCAGAACGCTAACATGAACCGTTCTCGAGATATTGCACATTTTTCAAAAAAATTATCAAAAAGTCATATAAAATAAAAAATATATATTTCCTATTGAGAAACATGCTCACTTTTCATATGTAATACCATGCGATAAATTGGGTGACATCATTCTCGTGGATCTAGCTCGTTCCATTCATGAGAAAATATACTTCGAGTAATACTTTTGTATTTGAACATCAATAATCATTTATCTGCTATAAGAATAACTTATTTCTCCGTCAGTAAAGCTTGGCCAGATTTTGGCGACTAATTTGGCGGAATGTCGCCAACTTGGCGACTTTTTCAAATGTTGTCAAATTAACGAAAATCTCGCCAAATGGATTAAAATGACGCTAAATCAATGAAAATGACGACTAATTGTCGAAAATTCAATATCTTGGAAAGAATATAAGTATCTATTATAAGAAAAACCTATTTTTTTTACTGTAAAAGTTGTAAATTCATTGCATTATATAAGGCAAGTCATGTGTTGCCCACATCAGATTTTTTACTCTACAATCAAATTCGCAATTTATATCCTTTTCTACATATGCTTTCTTACCTCCCAACTCATATACTCGCTTTCAGAATTTCCCCATTTTTCGAAATCCAGCAATCCATTTATCGTTTCTAGGAATTTTTTCGCCATGTGCCGTTTAAACTCTTCTCATGTCTTACAACTATATTTTTCTACCACCTCCTACCTACATTTTTAGATTGACCTTTTAGTGTCAGTTGCATTAATGAATGTTTTTTGTGATCGTTTTTTGTTCCTTTTGAAAAAGTAAAAAATTAATTTCTTGTAGGTATTTTTGTACATCAAATAAATATCGTATTGAATTAAGGTTGTCGTATCAAATAAAGGTTAAGAAATAAAGGTCAATCTTTGCACAATACATCGACCATGCCAACGGCCGTACCGTGCTGAAAACACCGGTTCTCGTTAGATCACCGAAGTCAAGCAGCATTGGACGCGGTTAGTACTTGGGTGGGTGACCACTTGGGAACACCGCGTGCTGTTGGCACATTTCGAGCGCGGTAGCCCGGTGGTTTCCGCGCTGGAATTGCACGCTGTCACAACTGCCGCCGTGTTCATGCGGAGTACGATCATGTTAAACATATAGGTCCGTAAGCCTTCCGAAAGGTTGGTGGTAAGGGAAGGAGGGTACGGTCCCAGTGGATGCCTCCCCCACTAGGTTCCGGTCTAAACTGGGTGGCACTTCCAGGCCGTCCAAACAGTTACCTTACACCTTTCTGGTAGGTCGGACGGTCTGGGTCTCAACATTAACAATACATCGACCGCCCGTTCAAATATTTGCTCAAGTCCTCAGGATGAGTCGGACGGTCTGGGTCTTCAACACAATACATCGTATCAAATAAAGGTTGGTAACTCTTGTACCTCAGATAGACCTTTTAGACACATAAATAGGTATTTAGGCGTGTGGTGGCAATATTCACAGAAAGATCCTATTTCTTAAATTCCGCCGGCTACCCAAAACAACAGCAGGAAAAGTTCGATACGGTATTTATTTGATGTACAAAAATACTGCTTACCCAGTGAATCGGATCTCCAACTTCCTGGTCTAAGCATCTAAACGTTTTATTAACGATCGGAGCCTATTAGCGTGAATCCAGCGCGAGTGAGATACTTGTTATCTGAATAAAAATCTGCTCACCCACTTGGAGAAGCGTTGATTGCATCTCACTTGTAGAATCAGCAAACTGCTTGAACAGCCCGTAATTGATCCGTGAAACCTGAGGGCTAATAGGCTTGTTAGTCAACAGGAAAATAAAATTATAATGCAAATTATAGAAATGATAACTAACAGGTTGTCAGGTATTTGAGTAAGGTCGGCTGGGAATGCGTAGGTTTCGAAAACCGAATATTAAATATTATTTAAATATTCGATATTAAAATGAATTGCCTGTTACGAATATATCAATGAATATATAAAAAATATAAATTTATAAGATAATTTATTTTGGGACAAGGTTCATTTAAATAATTTTCACCTTAGCTGTGAGCATGAATTTTTGAATTTATTCTGATTTTGAGATTGAAAAAGTGCTTAAAATGTCAGTCTCTCAGGTGCACAGAATTTCAGTTTTCTCGCAACAACTATAAAGTATCATTGAAATTCCCAATTCTTTTTCACAATTTATTAACACTTTACAACAAAGTTGAAAAGTGTTTATGATTTTATTCATTCTGTCTGTCTGTCTGTCTGTTCGTTAGCACGATAACTGTCGTAAAAATGACTTTATCAGAATGAAATTTTAGTAACTGGTTCAGACGGTCTATAGGACTTATGGGAATATAAATGAATAATATCATCCAATTAGTTTTGGATTGAACCCGGGTTGAAAAAATGAAATACATTGAACCCTATGGGACCTAATTTTTCAAACAGTTTTTAAGCGGATTTAAAATTCACAAATTGCTTCGAAAGTCTTAAGAAATATTCAAATTATCCCATAAAATATATAAAAAAAAATTCAGCGAAATGTATTCAGTAGTTTTTTAAATAAAATTTAAAATAATAATTACACTTTTTATATGAAGCGATCACGTGACCATTATATGAAGAGATCACATGAGCCACTTCAAAATGAAATACGGCATCCATCTTGTGTCAAAATCGTGATTTTTAAAGTTCTTTTTAATTTATATTTAGTGTTGTATCCGTCCTAAAACCGCTTTATTTTTGCTTAAATTCTGTGCATCTATATTATGAAACAACGCAATTTCAATATATTTGAGTTTAAATGATTATCAAACATTACGATTATTTCTTCAACGATGCCTAATTTTCACTTTTGGAGAATGTAAACACATCAAGCTGTAAGATGAGTTGCATAAGAATTGCTGAATTTCTTTAACGCAAAATTATTTAACTCTGGAGTCCGCAGTATAGCTGATATGGATGAAATATTCATTGATTTTACAGGGAGAAGGACGATTTTTTCGATGAAATTTTAAACATAGATTTTAATTACTTGTCCCTCCATGGTCTGAAGTTTTTAAATAAAAGAAATTATTATAGTATTGTGATGAATGAAATGAATGGAAAAATGTTTATTAATAAAAGGCTGCTTTTATAGATAGAGTCAGGCATGTTATATTTCCATGACGTCATTTGAATAAATTTCATTTGTTTTCGATGAAGTTTTCAAATGTAATAAATTATTGTAGTATTATGATAAGTTTAAAAATATTACCGAGGAATGTATCACATTTTAGAGATGTTTAAACCAGACAATTTATATTTCAATGTAGTCCTTTGAATGAAGTTCATTTTTTCCGATGAAGTTTTAAGTTTTCAAATATAATAAATTAATATAGTATTGTGATAATTTTAAAAATATTACCGAGGAATGTATTGCCTTTTAGAGATGTTTAAACAAAATTGCATTGAAGTTGGAAAGTGTTTCATAATCAATGCTTTATGCATGATTGATCTTTCTTGTTCACATTTTAAGCAAGTTCAAAATTTGTTTCAAAAAAGGTGTGTTTAAAATGGTATTTATTAAGATTAACCACATACGTCATGTGATCTGTTTTTTAATTCTTTAAAAATCCTTTTCATAAATGGAGAAATTATTTCATGCTTCGAAACACTGAATGGCAGCAGTGGTTTATTAAAAAAAATTATTTAATTAAAGGTCGCAATAAATAAATTGCTCTCTTTAATGAAGTATTTGATTCAATTCAAGTTGTTATTTTCTCCCGTAAGAAATGATGGAGAAAAATATAAAATTGCTTCTAACTTTTTAAAATTTTAACTTATTTTAACAAATTTTATTTTGTACCGCCAAAATTGTCTTTAGACGCATATTAAATTTCGTAAAATTCAATCTGGTGGTATTTGGAAGACAGATAAGCAGACAGACGGACAAACCGATTACAATAGGTGTGTTTATCGCATTTACAGGCTAGTAGAAGTATACCAGTTTCTCGTACGGAGTATGTAACATTATGAAACTTAAAATCTATAGTCATGTTCTAATTCCTATAGTATTATAAATAACATTGTTATTCAAAACATTTTATTAAAATATTTAAATTATGCTCCTAAAAAAAGTTTAAGAAACTCTGTTCTCTCTATACAAAATTATCTACACAAGCATATCTGAAGAATAAAACATCCGGATCCCGTTTTTAAACAGCTTATAAAAGCTATAGAATTGAATCAATATATGCCAAAATAAAAGCGCCCAAATTGTATTAGAAGATATGCCCGTATTACTTATATTCTCGTGGATTAAAGGATATACCCATATTATTTATATTTTCGTATACTAGAAGATTATACTCGTGTATTAGAAGATATACACGTACTTACAATATATGGATTTGAAAAATCTTTCCCCCAAATTTGAAAATATCCTTAATCCTCGCAATCTTTAAATCCAGAGGCCGTAATGGATATAATCCAATTAAAAATGCAATTCCGATAAAATCTATTCATATACATTGCACAATTCACTTCGGCAATAACAGCAATTTCGCCTCAGTAGCTCAACGGTAGAGCGTCGGCTGGTCAGTTCCAAGACCCAGGATTAGATTTCCGGTTGGGGCAGCAAGGTTCTTTACAATGGCGCCCGAACAAATTAACTCTGAAGGTTAGTGCAAATACGTCGCAGGTCTGAAGACCCCAAGCCGTGCGACTCACATAGTGGATTTAGAGTAGCTAGCTGCAGGGCCGGGAAAGGATACCTCCTGCACTCAGGAGGCACCCAAGATCTACCATCCCGCCAAACGAACATTTATTTAGATCTAAAAATATAACAATTGATGAAAAATAGTGTTGGATGTTGGAAACCCAGACCACACGACAGACCCGAAGGTTTACTGTAGCTAAGTGTGTGGCCGGGAAAAAATAGTGTGGCTAAACAGACAGTTTTACATTATATTTGAACTTGACAAGTACGTCTATTTTTTAAAAATGGGAAAAGGGTTATTGCGCATATAGATAAAAAGATCATTGAGAAATAAAATTTAGAGTGAGGTATAATAACATAAAGAAAAATAGCTTAAAATTAAAGAAAATAATAAAATTTTAAAAGTAAAATTTAGAAAATATATAAAAAGAAAATATATGAAAAGGAAAAAAAAATAGGCACATGAAAAACAAAAGCAGAAATTTAGAATAAAATTTAGAAAAGAAAAATTAGAAAAAATACAAATAAAAAAGATCAAAAGAAAAAGAAAGAACCAAGAAAATAAGAACAGTAAACATATATATATATATTTTTTTTAAAGAAAATATGGAGGTAACACAATAAGTCCATATAAGTTAATAAGAATGAAATAAAGGGATTCATTGATCAAAATTAATTGAGAGCGGAATCTACTCATAAGCTTAGGTCACTTTATTAGAAATTTCCATGGCAACAAGAATACAGTTTTTACTTTCCTTATATACAGTAATGTATAAGAAAAGTATTGTGACGGGGTCGAAAATTCGAATACGAGTTTTCGACGGGAGAGCACGTTTCAAGCATCCCTGATCACGAATCGAACAATTTTGAGGTGATGTCTGTGTGTGTGTGTGTGTGTGTGTGTGTGTGTGTGTGTGTGAGTGTGTGTGTGTGTGTGTGTGTGTATATGTGTGTGTGTGTGTGTATATGTGTGTGTGTGTGAGTCAGTGAGTCTGTGGAGACGATAACTGACGAACAAACAGACCGATTCGAACGAAATTTGGTACAAAAATTACAATCCATGAATACTGGAAGCCTATTATTTTTACACGCAATCGAATGTACAGAACCCCCCTAAATTTTCGAATGAAATTTTGAAAAAATCATCAAAAAATCAAAACCTCTAATAAAGTTACGCAAATAGATATTTCTTTTGTAATTTTTCATTAGAAAACGATTAACATAAATTTTAGAACGCTAGTATGAACCGTTCTCGAGATATTGCACATTTTTCAAAAACATTATCAAAAATAAAAATATATATATTTCCTATTGAGAAACATATTCCCTTTTCATATGTTATACTAGCAGCATACCCGTTCTTCGTACGGAGTATATAATATAAAAAAACCTATAATTCGCAATCATGTACAAATTCTGATAAAATATTAAATTTATTGCTCATAAAGAGAAGGTATAACTGTTCTCACTATGCAAAATTATCTTCACGGGCGAATCTGAAGAATAAAATATCCTGGCCCCTTTTGTAAACAAATTCACACAAAAAAAAAGAATTGAATCAAACATATGCAACCACGTACTACTTATATTGTCGCAAATTAGAAAATATGCCAGTGTGTTAGTAGAAGCTTAAACATATTGTAATATGAGTCTTAAAAGTATTTACCAAAATAAAAAAGATGACGTAATAAATTGAAAGTATCAAAAATCCCCGTAATCTTAATACCAGAAGGTCGTAATTGATTCCAATATATGCCAATATATATAAAAATTTTGCCAATATACCTGTACTACTTATATTCTCGTAGATTAGAAGATATACCCGTGCATTTGTAGAAGATTACTTGTACAACGTACTATATATGAGTTTCAACAATTTTCGTCATAATGAAACAATGGCATAATAATTTGAAAATATCTATAATTCCTGAATCAACTGTCCCCGAAATATCAATAATAATGATGTTTAAACCTGAAGACCGTAATTGATATTATCCAGTCAAAAATGCAATGTCAATGACATTTATTTTATATACATATTTTTATTAGATTTAATAAAAATCGTATGACACATAACACATTGGATCCGTTGCTAAGCGACATGATATCATCTGCTTCAAAATAAATTGATGGAAATCATGTCGTCTGAATAATGTGATCTCCATGGAAGGTTTGGCGACATTTTCGTCTCCATGATATTTTTATGGATTTACAAATATTTTTATCAATCTAGTGATATTAAAAAAATTAGTTAAATGCGTTACTAAGTAGGATGGATGGACTGACCGACACATGCTACAGAAACATCATTTCAGTACTCTATTCTAAAAAAACAAATTTAATTTCATTGATTTGGGTCATTTTTATCAATTTGGAGATATTTCCTCTAATTTGGTAAAGTTTAAGAAAAGTTACCAAGTTATTTAGAGATATTCCGCTAAATTCCTAGCTCTAAATTTGCAGATCTGAAGAATAAAATATCCATATCCCGTCTGTATATATACTAAATGAAAACACTAAAATTGTATTAGAAGATACATACATCCGTTCTACTCTTTTTTTGCTTCAACAATCGGCTAAATGAATTTATTGGGTAAACACAATATATGAGTTTATTAGCTAAACACAATATATGAGCTTGAAACCTCTTTGCTAAAATAAATAAAAGTAATGTAAACAGTCCGCAATATATATAATTAAAAGAACAATCAAACCGTTCATTTATAAAATATATTTTTACATCCATTTATTTATTATACAAATAGAAAAAATAATATTAATCATTAACAAACACATTTAATTCCATTCCTTTGCCGAGCAACATGATATAAGATAGAATCTTCCACATAAAATGCGAAATTAAATAACCATTTTAATTTCTTTATACTTCTAATCGTTGAGTAAAAGCTTGTGAAATACATGGAGGTTAATACATGTAAAACCATGGAGGTAGATTTTTCCATTTAAATTCATGTTTCAAACAATTCATGCTTTCAGATAGTGACTATTTAATGCAAAAATCCTGCATCAAACTCAAAAATAATGTTTTATTTCCCTTTGACGCTTTAAACAAACGATTTTTATCCTTTCCGTTTGGATAAACCACGGAGTTGGAGAGTAGAACTCCTATAAAAAAAGTTCCTTTTTTCATTAATATCTCGACAACCCCTGGTATTAGAAACTCGAAACTTGGGCAAAATTTATGGGGGGCTATTTTAAGGCTACTCACAAAATTTCATTAAATTCGATTCAGCCATTCTCTCGTGATGATGAGACAAACGAAATATTCGTTTTTCACTAATATCTCGAGAACCACTGGTTATGGAAACTCCAAACATGGACTAAATTTTAAGTGGGGCTATTTCTAGGCTACCCACAAAATTTCATCAAATTCGGTTCAGCCGTTCTCCCGTGATGATGGGACAAACAGACAGACAGACAGACAGACAGACAGACAGACAGACAGACAGATTTTCATTTTTATTTATATAGATGATGTGATAAATTTGGTGACATCATTCTCGTGGGTCCTAGCTCGTTCCATTCATGAAAAAAGATACTTTAAGTAATACTTTTGTATTTGAAAGCCAATAATCATTTATCTGCTATAAGAATAAATTATTTATCCGTCCATAACGCTTGGCGAGATTTCGACGATGAATTTAGCGGAATGTAGCCAACTTGGTGACTTTTTTAATGTTTCCAAATCAAAGAAAATCTCGCCAAATGGATAAAAATGACGCTAAAAAATAACGACTATTTGACGAAAATTCAATATCTTGGAAAAATATAAGTATCTACTATAAAAATACCCTATTTTGTTTTTACTGTAAAAGGAGTAAATTTATTACATTATATAAGGAAAATCATGTGTTGGCCACATCAGATTTTTAATTTTAGATAGAAAGGAATATCTCTCTAAATCTGTTGTGCATAAAACAGCTTGTTTCAGTGCAAGATATGTCGGAGGTCTGAAAATGACCCTAGTACGACTAGCACGGATTCAGTGGACTCCAGGATAGGGAGCGCCATGTTAAAGCGAGAGAATAACGACAGCGCAAGAAGCTGACCTGGAGGATAAAAATAGCATCACGAGGCTAACCTGAGATAAAACTAGCAAGATATGGTCAGTCAGATTGTCAGTTGCATGCCAATCTGACGTTCGAAAGTAGAGAATGGGAATCCACTTCGACAATATGAACTTGCAATTTCGTCCCAAGTAGCTCAACGGTAGAACGTCGCTGGTCAGTTCGAAGATCGGGGGTTTGAGTCCGGGTTGGGGCAGCCAGGTTCTTTATAACATTTCTGTATTATCTAAATAAAAATATTTACTGCTTTATTAACACATTGAACTTAATTGCGTTGTTTTACAACATGATATTTCTTTTTCAAATATAAACTCATTGGATTAAATGAACTCATTGGGTTTAATTCCGTTGCTTAGCAATATGATATCTTTTTCTTTTTTCAAATTATTTTGTGGAACAAATATCGTGTGTATAATGCTATCTCAATGGAAGGTTTAATAGTGATTCTGAATATTAATATCTCGACATCTCCTGGTCCTAGAAACTAGACGCATAGACTAATCTTTAAGTATTAAATGTTATTCTTGTTTTTGTCGTAAAACAAAAAATGTACATTTTGTACATGTTTTGAAAACGAACAAAAATGTGATTTCAAATGAGTTTTAATAAGGGGTATGTTTTTCCCTAACCGAAAGCAATGTTGCACACCTGTGAAGCATGGAATCAGTGAGGTTACCAAGGATGGACTGGGATATTCTCTCCCAATCCTGTAGAAGAGTGGTTTCCAGCTGATGAACTGATTCCAGTTGATGAACTGATTCTGGGGTTGATGAGCGACCATCAACCATTCTGTGTTCGATAGAATTCATGTCTGGGGAACATGCTGCCCAATCCATTCAAAGGATTCCTTCGTCGAAAAGGAAGCGTCCACTAGCCGAGCACGATGCAGCTCAGCGTTAACATCCATGAGAATGAATTTACCCCAATTACCGCAGCGTAAGGAATCACAAAAGTCTGGGGATCCCATGTCTGTATCTCTCAGCCATCAGTGATCCATTTCTGATGTTGCACAGTTCGGTACGACCATTAATAGAGATACTGGCGCAGGCCATCACTCTGCCTCCTCCAAATCGGTCCCTTTTATCACAAATGCAAGATTATTCAGAGCGCCACGTTATCTCCAAATGATAATCCGCCTATTGTCAGGTTGTACACTAAAGCGGGACTCCCGGCCATCCATTAAATTGCTCTATGTCTTTGGATGAGTCGGATGGTCTGGGCTTTCGACTAAAGCGGGACTCGTCTGAGAAAAGAACATCGCTCCATTTGTTTCGTCTCCATCTGAGATGCTTTTGTACCCAATTCCTGTGGGCAGCGTGGCATCCCGCTGTTAAATAAACACAAACCATAGGTTTGTGAGCACACAAACCAACACGATGGAGTCAGTTTCGAACAGTTTGAGTTGAAACGCTGGTGCCAGTAGCCCTCGGATGGTGCTGTTGCTAAAGGGTGGTGTTCATACTGCGATTTATTCTGGCCGTTACTGTTAAATATCGGTCTTCATTTTGGGCTGTTGCATGCCTATGACTTTGTTCTGGTCTTGGGCTAACATTTCCAGCTTCCAAAAAGCGATTCTATAGTCTGGAAATGACACTTTGGGACATTTCAAGGGCTTCCGCTACAACGGGTTGCGTTTGGCCAGCCTCTAAACGACCGATGGCCCTGCAGGCTACTGCTTTGGCTAAGTCATGTTGCTGAGACATCATATTCACTGCTATGTAGCATTCAACGCATGTCGATTGTTTCTAATCTTTTCCTACATAAAGAATGCTGCAGATCCGTTTCACTCCTTATCTAAAGCATGTAATTTTCATCGTTATAGATAAAATGTGCATATTCCAAAGTTTGTAAACGTAATAACTTTCCCTTTTAATCCCTTGTCTTTCATTTTTGTTAAAAATTGATTATATGGCTGTTTCAAATTGAACTCACCAACTCACAATATCCTCTAATTGTTTTGAGCAGTATATATATATATATATATATATATATATATATATATATGCATGCAGGGTGATCTTAAACTCTTTCACCGACACAAAGAGGAGCGATAGTACCCATCAAGACGAAGGGAACCTAGGGTCAAATTTCATTCATAGTGTCAGAAGATAGTAAAGTTGCATATCAGTTTAAAGCTATATAAAAGATATGCAAGCTACTAAAGTTCAAAACTATTATTAAGATTGCAATTTATTTTAATTTTATTATGTAATTAGATTCAAAATTGTATTTCATTACTTAATATTAAATGCTTGTATATGATAGTTATCTTTACAATAACATTGATATAAATGATTTGCTTAACATAGGGATAGAATTATACTATACACATAAATTGCATTTATTGATGTCGCTGACTAGGTATACAGCATTGATGAGACTGGTACTTTTCGAGACAGTACGATACAACGGTATAAGCTATTACTAGCAGATTAAAGGTATCCCAATGGGGGGAAGTTGTTCTTCGTTTCTAGCAGACATCTATCTCGATAAGTATGAAACAGGTACCCATATATTAAATGAAATGGTCTACATGAGATACGTTGATGATGTGATTTAGTGTTGTAGTGCAGATTTCAAAATGGATTTTAGTTTTTATCCACATACTTTAAACCTAATAGAAACTCCTTGCAATTCAGATGTAAGTTTAAATTATTTGGACTTATGTATAGTAAAAGACAATAATAAAACTTATTTTAGAATTTTTGATAAAAGTAAAGATTTTAAATTTAAAATAAACTTCATTACACCTTGGTCAAGTAATTTACATAAAAATGTTTTTCGTAATATTATCATTAACCAATTAACTAGAAATAAACGTTTGAATAGTAGAGAGTATGATCAAAAGCATCACGATACAGAGTTTATAAATGAAGCTGTAAAACACGGTTACCCCATGGGTTTTGCAATTAAAATACTTTCAGAATTCACTGGGTTAACTGTAACTGAATGTAAGGGCAAATATTTAAACAGTTGAAGCATTGTCATTGAATAGCGACGACTCGCGAGTATTGAGTATGGTTATTTGTGAAGTGGACTACAAGTTGGAGTTTTATACATCGGACAGTTTTGGTAAGATTTTTGGAATTTGTTGAGATGGGTTATATCGGCACGTTCATTTGTAGGCACATTGAATGAATTGAATAGTTTTTTCGTGTGTCATCCAAATAGTGTTTTTGAATTTTTGCTGTGGGTTTTTGCTGTTCGGTAATTGATGGTATTAAGGCCATTCCATGTATAAGTATCGGCTTCCGGGAGTGTCGCCATGGCATAAAGCATTGCTTAACCGGAGAGTGGGGGTCACAACTCCCCCGGCCACTTGTGATACTTTTCGTCTTTCACATTCATCGTTTGCTTTTCTGTACTTAGGTATTCTTTATGGAAAATATATTTGTAAATGTGTACAAGGTCAGCTTAGCGCCATGTTTGCTTATTTTACGTATGAGAAATTTTTTTCATGTAGCTATCTTAGAATACTTTACATTTGTAAATTATATTGTTGTTGAAGGTATAAGCAGCGTAGCGCTATAGATACAATAACATTGTTTAAGCATAGGAATTTGGGATGTGAAGAGAGGGTTCACTCAGTGGGTGGGGGGGGGGGGGGGAAGGTGGCGATAATTGCATTCTCTGGAGGTGATCTTTAGGTACATGGTGGCATAATGAAAAAAGATACTGGTGTATTGATATCGGTGTTTCGTGGATTTGGCTGGTACTTGATGTTGTAAATTGAAGCAGTTTGTGTTTGAGTGGTGAAAATATTTATGAATACTACTTTAAAAGTGTCATAGAAAATTCTCAAAAACAAAAAAATTTTCAAAACATAAAACGTATACGAAACAAAAAAGTTTGATAGATATTGTAGAAAATGTATTTGAAATATTCAAATATAAAAAAACTAATAGATATAGTGAAATTTTTTTTATCCCTACTCTATATGTATTGATGATTGTATTATATGGATAGCGCGAAAGAGGTTGAAGAAGTCTTTCGAGTTAAAATGTTAGTATATATATATAGATGATAATGACGATATGGGTGAACAACTGAAGTGAAAAAGGATATTGTGATTGTGAGATATAAGAGGCAGACTTTACACAGGTGTTACTGGTCATTTGGATTTCGGGTTTTAAAAAATTTTGCTTTCAAAAAAATTATGACATGTACAACAAAAAGAATATAGGTACCGGCAACGTCGAGGCGAAAGCAGCGATGGCCCGGTCGTCTGGTTTAAGGGGAACTAGTCGACCGATAGCAAGCAACCCTTTTGTTAACAGTATCACGAATTATTTTAGATCACAAGACAAAAGAGAGGGGATAAACAAAAAAATCGTCATTTTAAAAGCAGATCCACTGAGATGCAATGTTAAAAGGAAAAAGGGCGTAAGTCTGTATAACCATATTGAAGATTTCAAATATACAAAATGTCAATCCAACAAATGCAAATTATGTCCACAGGCCAATAAAACTCAGATTTGTAATAATGTGTCTTTTCTACCTTTTTGCAAGGTGTATAATTGCATATACGTTATAAAATGCAGGATATGAAATAGAGAATATATTGGACAAACGAAAAACAAGTTAAATTTAAGAATAAATTTACATCGCAGTTTAATTTATAAATTTCAGAAAGATAGTGCTATGGAAACGACTATGGAAATCAAATATTTTGCGGAACATGGCATTGAGGCCATGGAAATCTCTATCATAGATTTGGTGATAGATTTTAAACAGCGTCTGTGGTGGGAGTATAGACACATCAGAATGAGAAATTCTTTATACCCGTATGGTCTTAATACAGTGGGGTTTGGAGTACACTATAATAATGAATACTATGGAAAATTGAATACTGATACAGTGGTACAAAATCATGGTAATTGCAAAAGAAAAATGAGAGGAGGTAGAAACCGAAAAATTAGTTACGAAAATATTGAAAACCTTCTCAGAGTCTTTGTAAAAGATAATGTTACAAATCCTGGAATTCCACATAAATGGGTTAAAAACTTTGTCTTTGGAATAAAACCTAAATTTCTTTCGAAAATTTGGTGTTTCTGCTATGGAGATTCTTATGTAAAGGAATTTGGGAAAGAGACAGTTTTAAAAGCTTTACTGAGTGATTATATAAAAGTAAGAGCTAATTCATTGGGTCTAAAATTAAATGAAGGAACGAGAAAACATGTACACAAATATCTTATAGTGAAATACAAAAATAAGGCTTTCGACAGGGTTCCTTTTAATAGGATTTTGAGGGAATATAGGGGTTGTTTGCCTTTCGGTAATTTCAACGTTGGTATTTCTTTTAGTTACTTAAAACCTATAGGTAGAAATTTTTTTAACTATAACGGCAACTGCCAAAATTTGAATTTGGAAGTGAAAGGCCAATGTAATTGTCATCCATCTCGTTTTTGTGATAGCGATCACGGACATGTGATCACGAGCGAACTCAGTGTCATCAACACAAATGTACAATTTAATGTTACAAACACTATTCCGTGGATCTTTTCATCCCTTTTTCATCGTTAAAGAAGTGAATTCATTGCATTACATAAGGAAAGTCATATGCTGCCCACATCAGATTTTTACTTTCCTTATATGCATATATTGTATAAGGAAAGTATTGTGACGGGGTCGAAAATTCAAATTCGAGTTTCCGACGGGAGAGCACGTTTCAAGCATCCCTGACCTCGAATCAGACGTTTATGAGATGATGTCTGTGTGTGTGTGTGTGTGTGTGTCAGTAAGTCTGTGGAAACGATAACTGACGAACGAATGGAGCGATTCCAACGAAATTTGGCACAAAAATTAGAATCCATGAATACTGGAAGCCTATTGTTTTTATAAGCAATTGAATGTTTAGAACCCTCCTAAATTTTTGAGTGACATTTTGAAAAAATCATCAAGAAATCAAAACCTTTAATGAAGTTACGCGAATATACATTGCTTATGCAATTTTTCTTTAGAAAACGATTGACATAAACTTTAGAACGCTAGCATGAACCGTTCTCAAGATATTGCACATTTAAAAAAAATATCAAAAGATCATATAAAAAAAAAATATTACCTTTTGTGAAAAATGTTCACTTTTCATAAGTAACACCATGTAAGAAATTTGATGACAGTATTCTCGTGGATCTAGCTAGTTCCATTCATGAGAAAATATATTTTGAGTAATACTTTTGTATTTGAACGCCAATATTCATTTATCTGCAATAAGAAGAACTTATTTCTCCATCTATAACGCTTGGCGAGATTTTGGCGACAAATTTGGTAGAATGTAGCCAACTTGGCGACTTTTTTAAACGTTGCCAAATAAATGAAAATCTCGCCAAATGGATAAAATTGACGCTAAATCAATGAAAATGACGACTAATTGACGAAAATTTAATATCTTGGAAAGAATATAAGTATCTACTATAAGAATAACCTATTTTTATCTACTGTAAAGGTAGTGAATTCATTGCGTTATATAAGGAAAGTCATGTGCTGCCCACATCAGATTTTTTTAATCATAAAAGGAGTAAATTCATTATTGCATTATATAAGGAAAGTCATACTGAGAACATCAGATTTTTTTTATTATTTTAATGAATCTTTATTAGTTGTTAGGTATAATCTGTTGAGATAGAAGATGAATTTGAAAATTTGAACTTCATGAATTGTCAACTGCTTTTTTAAAAAGGATATTGCAATACATTTGTTATTAGTGCTTCATATTGCATTCAAATTAATTTCTTGAAGAATATATTTTATAGTTCGAACTACTTTTTTATTCATGGAGTATTTACAAATAAAATTCTATTTTCTTTGCAGAATTACTTTTTGTCTTATATAAAACTGTATCAGAATTTAAATATTTTTGAGCATTTTGGGAATTATATTATTTTTTCTTTGGGTTGCAAGCTACCGCTATTCAGAACGATAAATGCAAAACAATTTACTACATTACTTTATCAAAACATGTACATTTCTATTACAATATAAATTGCAATAGATTTTTAATTTACGACAGTGCTGCAGAACTTTCAAAATTCCCAGTTTTTCAAATTATAGTTCGGAAATGTCGCTTTTCACCTGGGAATAAATACAGAAATTTTTAGGTCTCTTGCAAAATTAGTCAACAGGAAAGATGTCTCTAAAAGATGTCTCTGTTTCTATTTTTGTAATTGTATGAGTATTTCAATAATGATTTTTGTTCAAAGAAAAACAGTTTTCCTTTATGTTTTACTGTAAGCAGCTTTACTACATTACTCAAATTACACAAATCCGTAATTTATACTTTATGATGAATAACTGTTATTTTTACTTTATGATTAATAACTGTAATTTTTATGATGAATAAATGCTATTTTTACTTTATACATAATGAGTTGTTTTTTCCGAATTTAAAAACCTCCTGAACCCATCTTGTACATTTTTGGAAAAGTGTCTGTCTGTATGTGTGTGTATGTATGTATACTTGTAAGGTGTGGATATGATATAAGAGCGAGAACACCTACCGTCGCCGCCTTTGTAACATTTTATTTAAAAAAAAATAAAATTTGAAAAAATTTTATTTGAAAAACTAGAACTAAGTATAAATTTTGGTAGTTCTTAGGAATGGAGTTGGAATAATACGAATTATAACACTTTAATTGCATTATTTTCTATTGGAAACAATGATTATCCTTATGAGCATGATGAGCACTGAGAGTAATGATGATGAGCACTGACTTAATAATGAAGAGCACTGAGAGTAGATGAAGAAATTGATAATAAGAACTGCGCTAAGAATGTTAATGACACCAAATTAATTTATATTATCACAAATAAGTCAAATTCATCCGATTTATTGACATCACTTTGCTGTAGTCAAAATAAAAAAATTTAACTGCAGTGTGCCTCAACTCCACTTTCTCATACCATTATCCATTTTTAAGTAGCTTGTAAGTTATTTTCCCTTCAAATTTTACAAGTAAAGTTTTGAAATATTGGTATCGTTGATCCAAATGATTACAATTACAGAATGTTGCCCTTCACTTTAAAGGGCTTGACAAAATCTTCCGATCGAAACCATACTTGACAGTATATCCCCTCGGGGGCGGGAGGTAAACTCCCCCAAGAGGAGCTAATGACGTCACGGACTAAAAAATTTGCATTGCGACTATTTTTCCCAAACATGGTTGAAACTATTAAGTCTCCTGATCACTGAGGCATAAATAAACTCTTTTATGCATGATTATATCCAATTTAGCTTTCTACTGCCATGTTAAAACAAGAAAGATCAATCATGCATAAAGCATTGATTATGAAACACTTTACAACTTCAATGCAATTTTATTTAAACATCTCTAAAATGCGATACATTCCTGGGTAATATTTTTAAAAGTATCATAACACTAGAGTAATTTATTATATTTGAAAACTTCATCGAAAACAGTTGAACTTTATTCAAATGACGTCATCGAAATATAAATCGCCTCTATATAAAAGCAGCATTTCATTCAAGATCATTTTTTCAATCGTTGCATTCATCACAATACTATAATAATTTATTTTATTTAAAAATTTGAAAAATTGTTATCTACCATATTTATTTTAAAACCTGCCGCCTTTGGCGACCAGCCTGCTCGCTACCCTTAAAAATTCTGACCGTGGCAAATTCTGATCGTTGCAAACTCGCTGGCCCGACCTACCAGAAAGGTGTAAGGTAACTGTTTCGACGGCCAGGAAGTGCCACCCAATTTAGACCGGAACTCAGTGGGGGAGGCATCCACAGGGACCGTACCCTCCTTCCCCTACCACCAACCTCTCGAAAGGACTTACGGTCCCACATGTTTAACGTGATCGTACTCCACGTGAACACGGCGGCAGTTTTAGCAGTGGCGGGAATCGAACCCGGGCCTACCGATTGCAATTCCAGCGCGTAACCACTTGGCTACTGCGCCCTCCGTGACAATCTCCATAACTTTCTTTTTATTCACACAATTTAGACCGGAACCCAGTGGGGGAGACATCCACAGGGACCGTACCCTCCTTTCCCTACCACCAACCTCTCGGAAGGACTTACGGACCCACATGTTTAACGTGATCGTATTCCGCCTGAACACGGCGGCAGTTTAGGCAGTGGCGGGAATCACTAACCACTGGGCTACCGCGCCCTCCGCGACCATCTCCATAACTTTCTTTTTTTCCAGTCCAATGTAAATTTGTTTTGGTCCGTAAGTCCTCGGAAGGCCTTACTGACGTGAATATGACGGCAATTTTGGGAATCGAACCCGGGCCTACCAAGTGCAAATCCCGCGCGCTAACCACTGGGGTACTTCGCCTTCCGCGACATTCTCCATAACTTTATTTTTATTCACCCAATTTAGACCGGAACCCAGTGGGAGAGGCATCCACAGGGCCGTACTCTCCTTCCCCTACCACCAACCTCTCGGAAGGACTTACAAACCCACATGTTTAACGTGATTGTACTCCGCGTGAACACGGCAGCAGTTTTGGCAGTGGCGTGAATCAAACCCGGGCGTACCGAGTGAAATTCCCGCACGCTAACCACTGGACTACCGCGCCCTCCGCGACAATCTCCATAACTTTCTTTTTATTCACCCAATTTAGACCGGAAGACAATGGGGGAGACATCCACAGGGACCGTACCCTCCTTCCCCTACCACCAACCTCTCAGAAGAACTTACGGTCCCACCTGTTTAACGTGATCGTACT
Source organism: Amaurobius ferox (assembly GCA_951213105.1). NCBI lineage: Eukaryota > Metazoa > Arthropoda > Arachnida > Araneae > Amaurobiidae > Amaurobius > Amaurobius ferox. The sequence continues at coordinate 112,524,840 of OX578138.1, forward strand.
CCGCGTGAACATGGCAACAGTTTTGCCAGTGGCGGGAAACGTACCCGGGCCTACCGAGTGAAATTCCCGCGCGCTAACCACTGGGCTACCGCGCCCTCCACGACAATCTCCATAACTTTCTTTTTATTCGCCCAATTTAGACCGGAACCCAGTGGGGGAGGCATCCACAGGGACCGTACCCTCCTTCCCCTACCAACAACCTCTCGGAAGGACTTACGGACTCGCATGTTTAATGTGATCGTACACCGCCTGAACACGGAGACAGTTTAGGCAGTGGCGGGAATCGAACCGGGGCCGGCGGGATTTCTTCTTCTTATCGGGCCTAGATGCAGGTTTTGTGACGTCACAACTTACATCCCATCTACGGCGTTTACACTTTGCTCCAGTTCTTAATCAGCGTCGATTATGGAGTCGATATTTTAGAATGATAGAAGTTGGTTGAAGTAAAAATGATTAAATTAAATAAATATAACGAAAACAAATTATATATGTAAAGAAGGAATATAAATAAGATTGTAAAGTAAAAAAATACTGAATATTTCCGTCCGTAGTTACGAGTTTTTTTCCCCCTTTTCTTCTAAAAGATTCAATGGCAAGTTTTAACCTTTTGAATTTTATTTTTTCATAAAATTCATTTACTTGAAAAATCTGGCTTTTGTTCTTAAGTAACCTAATGCACAGAAACACATTATGACCTCTTATACATATATAATAATGCTTTTGGGCAGAGTTAATTCAATTTCTAATTACATAGTTCTCCTAAAACATTTTTATAATAAGGTCTTTCAAAAGTTTTAACTGTCAGATTTACATAACATATATCCTAATATACATACATACTTAATAATAATATTTAATATCTATTAATAATTATTTAATACTATTAATTAATATAATATTAATACTTATTTAATACTACTATACAATAATTAATATACATACATATTTAATAGTAATATACATACATACTTAATAATATATATATACTTAATAATACACACTTAATAGTAATATACATACTTAATAATATATATACTTAATAATAATACATACTTAATAGTAATATACATACATACTTAATAATATATATATACTTAAAAATAATATGCATCCATACTTAATAATAATACAGACATTAGATTTATATTTTAAGCATCAATAAGTGATCACGCCCATTATGAACGACTATTTTGGAAGTTACATTTGTAATTGACAGCAGGGTTGTGATATAAAAATATTTATTTTTCGTTATTGTGCACTTTCAGATTAAATTGAAATCCCTGCTTTGGTAAAATAAAATGCAGAGATTAGCGTGAATGACAGGAAAAGACAGTAGTCTCAAATAGTAATAATTTTAAAAAGAATAAAAAATCGCTTTCGGGTGATACGCTTTTTTACAACAGAAATGGTTTAATAAATTTGAATAAATCGGTTAAATATTAAATATAATACTGTATCACAATGACAAACAATTTTATCAAACTTATTTTAATAGCTTAAATCTTACCTGTTTTTTTTTTTTTTTTTTCAACGAAAATAATTTTAGACGTTACTTATTGACAGACGATTTTCACCTGTGATGTGAAGTTTTGAAAATTCTACTTTTAACACTAAGGTTGCTGAGTGTTGTCATCTGCAAGTTTTCGGTGCCAATATGAATTTGTGTATTTCACATTTTTATATTTAATACACATGTGCATAAAATAAATAAAACCATTGGTTTCCAGTCTCTTTGGAGGTCAGATGATTGAAAGAATAAAGTTACATTATTCATTAATTGATAGTACTGTAGCAATAACATTCTCAATTTTAATCTTACCTTTTGCTACGACAATATGACAATTGCCCATAGACAATTTACAAATGACTCACTAATAAAAAATAATTTTTGACTCACTAATAAAAAATCAAAACACGTACACAAAAAGAACAAGATTAAAGAAAAATTTTTATTTACATGAAATTTTCTGCACATTGACTTTTTAATTACTTACACCAAAACATTTGGGTGTGTATAATCCATAAATTTGGGGGGGAGGGGGGGTGTACCAAAAATTGAAATTGTTTGCTGAAATTGTTTCTCTGAATTTACATTCATTTGTACTACCCTTTTTTGGATATCACCTTGCACTATAAAAGTCGCCATACTAAGCTTTTATAATTAGTTAGAAAATTTATTTTACAATTTTATTTTTGTGGTTCATATAACTAGAAAGGGTTATCTTATCCTTAAAGGGCATTTTAATTATTTGGTAAAGTCATTTAACATTGTAAGACCCTAATAATAAAATTGCAATTAACAGGCTGAATTTTAATTTTTATGAAAATTGTCCCTCTTGACTTTAGTTTTAAAAAATGTCAAGCTACATGATGTGACACTTTTGTTGCGACCTTTACCAAACACCCTATATATATATATATACTGAAGAGCCATTACATTACATGCATGTTATTTCAATGGAAGAGGTACATATTTTGACATATTTAACTTTATAACTTTCGATATATTTTACTTATAAAAACATTTTCCAGGAAATAAAAGAGCTGCAGAGACTTGACATGATAACTAATAATTAAAAATTATCAAGCATTTTATCAATTAAAGATTTGCTGTTAAAAAAGAGCGTAAAAATTGAAGGTTGAAAGAAAAGTTTCGCAGAAACTTATTTAGAATAACAAATTTTCTCTTATATGAATGGAGAATTATTAAGAAATATCTATTAATACCCATAGGAGCAAATTCATTATACTCTAAATCAGATTTTAAGACATTTTTCCTCCAACCTTATACTTTTATGCCATTATTCGATATTGAATGTTTAAGTGATGTCGTGTTCGAAAATATTCAGTTATTTGTAATTATATTAAGCATTCGAAACTTTTTTCCCATGAATGATTTTTTATGAGTAAAATACGTTGAAAGTTACAGAGCAAAATATGTACCTCTTCGATTTAATTTACATGCAAGTGGTCATAATGTAATGGCCGTTCGGTGTATATAAATATATGAAAAATCATTAAGAAATACCTATCCATTGGGTAGAGGAGATTTCACAAAGAGAGGAGATTTCACATTAAAAATTGTTATAAGTTGAAAGTTTTCGTTTATAGTTTTTTGATGTTCTTTTATCATTTCGGACCTTCGTATAATTATTTAAAAAAATATTTGCAATTACGGAGAGACATCTTTTACCCAAAATACTATGCTCTGTTCCACAACTACATGTTACATTTGGAATCAAATTTAATAAATCAAGTTTCTCTACAACAAGTTGAATTATGAGATTTTTTTGTCTTCCATTTCTTAAAAATTCTTCCTCATACTTTATGCTTATTAGTTTTTGAAAAATTTGATAAGTATGTATAACGATATTTACTGTAAATTCTTGGGGCCATTTAAGTGCACCTCTGTCCATGAGTCTCAAATATTGTAAAACTTCTTCCCTCTCAGGATTTTCATGTTCCAGTGTTTTGTTTTTAGTTAAAATGGAATAACACAATTTACAATTAAGTTTTTTACTCACACTGTGTGCTACATATCCAGCAATAAAAATTAAAACTGACATAGTAGAATCAGTTATTTCCATGTCATCAAAAGTATTGAAAATCTCATAGAAGGTTTCGGGAACCTCATAGTCTTGGATTTCGGCGTCCAAATTGAGACGGTCAAGGTATTTTATCTTGAACTCTCCCATATTGTGGGAGTATAAGTCAATGAGATTTATAAGTTTTTTTTCCGATTCTAGTACTTGTCTGTAGGAAACATTATAATTTCCCCCACTCATCTGACGATATTGCCCAAACCGAGCCTCAAGACTATCGGTCTGAAACTTTCCCAGTAATATATATTTACACCCAAAAGTGGTAAAAATATATTCAATCAATTGAAGTAGTGATTCAGCAGTAAAACTGAGAGCAAAATGAGTTTCCTTAGTTAACATCCCACCTTTTTTTTCTTTAATTCCTAATGCATTTTTTTCATTCGCTTTTGATTTGTGAATATAATCCCATGCATTTAGCCATGAAACAAACTGTTTTAAAAAAAAAACTTTTTCATCTGAAACACCATTAATGGGATCACAAAATTCATCATGACTGTATTTACCCTTTTGTGGATGTTTCACGTTCACAATTTTCCACCATTTCCAAATATAATCAATGAACACTTTTGTACCCTTCGTTTCAATATCACCAGTGTCGGTGATTTCTAAAGCCACACTATTTGTTCCATGAAACAAGCACAATGCATGAGTAACATTTTGTCGTTCTGTAGAAGTAGGAAAGAGTACCTTTTGGGACAATTTAGGGGCTACTTTGACAATTTTACTTTTGTCACTTTCATAAATTTGTTTTAAAGGAGTTATACTTGCAGTATAGACTTCAATGTTATCATTAGGATTTGGGTAATAAAATGTTGGATTAGGTTGATTTAACCAATTATTTCTAACCGATTTGATTAAATGAACAGTATCAAATAAGAAAAAAAGTTTTCGTGTAGGATCTTGAGGATTGTTTATACTATGCTTCAATTCACCATTACACATTAGAGTAAACATGTTGCGGTTTACTCTATTGTTGTCTGATATCAAACATAAAACAGAATAGCCACATTCTGACAAAATCTGTAAAACTCTTAACGTGTAACTATGGAGGGTTTGTGCTGTGAGATTTTTGACAGGAATTAAGGAGACAATGTCCTTGTTTTTAGAAAAAACAGATACAAGCATAAAAGCTTGTATTGTGGTGGCTTCTGAATTGGAATTGGCTGATATGCCAGCAAGATAACCAGCTTTATAGCTTACTGATGGAGTGACATAGATCTCATCTAAAAGAACATTAATAATTTTTTCAGAGTCATCTATTAAGCTCGCTTTTTGTTTTAAATATCTCACATGGGCATTTACAGTGTTGGTACTGGTACAACTAACTAAGTTTGATAATTTCTTAAGGTAGCACGGATTAGGCAAAATTAGGACACCACTATTTCTTAATTCAGAATAAGATGACGGATAGCAAAAATACAATTTGGAAGCCCAAATAAGAACATCTGAACTATAGCGCAATTGTTTTACAGATATTAAAGTTATCTGTTCTTTCAAGAATTTCAGTTTTAATCGTAAATGTTTCTCATCATCATTTTCTTCAATTTCATCATAGCACTTCTGCAGAAGATAAGCGGCAGTTAACAATTTCTGATCAAAAGATATATCATTTATTTCATAGGATACTAAGAGGTTCATTAAACAATCAAATTTCGTCCATTTACCGCATTTGTAATCTGGGCCTAAAATCCACTCCAATGACTTAATCTCTATTGGGTTTCCTAAATGCCACACTTTGACAGTTAAATCTTTAAATACTTTTATGGACACTGTAATTTTAGGACAGTCACAGTCATCGATCCGATAATACAACACATAATCATCACGAATAATATTAATCCAATTAGGATGTTGCGCAGCGCCACATTTTTTTGTAAATTGTTCAAAAGATGAAATAACATCATTGGCACACCATTGCAAAAACTTCTCTTCATCTTTTGCTATCATTTCCTGACGACGTTGAGATGGTGATTTTCGTTCTGAAGCCAGTTGCACAGTTAAGTATGATGGTTGGTCTGGAAATATAGTTGGGTATGCATCCTTTGTTAGCGTAAAGTTTTTTCTTGGAAACACAATCACTGTGCCATCGTCTCGGGTAAATTTGTCTTCACGTATTACAAACTTCTCATCAAAGTGATGAACACAAACAACAGCTGTTGCACTGGGTTCAAAATCAGAGCGATTTATACTTTTTATCCATAAAGTACGCCTAGCTTCCTCTTTAGGAAAAAGGAATGATGGGATATAAGACGTGCCTCTATAGTTAGATCTACACATGGGAACACTGCATTTCCGACCCATCCTAAAAATAAAATGAATAAAATACTTAAGATGTTGAAACAAACAAAACATGAGTGTTAGAAAGAAAATAGTGGTAACACTATCACCATGTACAGGTTTTGATTACCCACTAGACAGATTTCAGGGGGGGTGCGATCGATCGACGAGCTTGACACACTAAATCTACTTTTCTTTCAAGCAAGTAATTTTATAATTAAAAAAAAAGTTTCTTTGTTTTTCCCAAGAAATAATAAATACTTTTTGCTTTGTTTCCAAAGTATGAAAACTAGAAATAATAGACTTTTCACTTCTTTATAAAAATATGTGTATCTATAACTATCACTGAGAACCGCACTGAGAATACAAACAAACTATCAATTAATGAAGCAGGTAGCACTAATCAAGGGCAGGAGCAGGCGTACATGAGCCCCATACAGAACCAATTTTTCTCAAGACATGTCGGAGATGGGCTGTTATTCATTATGTGAAAACTCCCATTCTCAATAGTGAAGAAACAGATTAATGCCTCCCACAGCGTTTAAATAATTTTAAAAACTTTACCATCTGATAAAACAACTCTTTCAGAAGTCATTTAGTATGGTTAACTCCAAAAAATGTTTTTTGGTGGTTGGGCTTTTGTACCGCTCACCGTCTCATATATATATATACAGTGCTGTAGTAGTAAAAAAAACAGAGGTATACCATGGGTGCATGCAGAATTTTTTCCAGGGGGAGGCGAAACATGTACTTACTACTTACACTTTCCAGGGGGAGGGGGGGGGGGCCAAAAAAACATGTACACACGCACATATATGTATATATATAGGAAATTCATAACCCAGGGGTTGATCGTCCCCTTGCGCTCCCCCCTCCGGGTGCCTATGGGGTATATTCAAAGGACCGGAGGAAATGTTCGAATCAATCGAAATTCAAATTATCGAGAAAAAAAGCCTAATAATTTTATATTACAGGAAAGGAATTGTGGAACTTTGAAGAAACCTCGACTTAAGCAGAAATTCGTGTTCACAAGGTTCAAGTTATTGGGAGTTTGGTAAATCCGGAGATCAGGCATATCTCTATCATTTTCATTGAAATATTTTACAAACTGCTTGACGATAAATTGGGTGGCACTGCCCGGCCGTCCATACAGTTACCTTACACCTTTCTGGTAGGTCGGACGGTCTGGGTCTCAACAACAACAAACTGCTTGACGAGAGAAATCCGTTTCTGTGTCTTTTTTTGTAGTGCATACTCTTGATCTATTGTCAACTGAAGAGCGATGGTTGGCCAACCAAGAATTTACAAATTTTTCTGGTTGTAAGTGTTCTATAGGTGGTCCATTTGCATTAATAAACATTAGATTGGAGACGTTTGAAATCAATAAAGATGATCTCAAATCTGTTACTATGTTGTTCATTAAACAAAGCGTTTTGCAAAGCGTGTGCATAGTTTTTAAGAAAAAGCAGAGGGTATACGGAATTTGCTTGAAAAATCAGAGGGTATACGGCATACACCGCTGTATACCCTCCACTACAACCCTGTATATATATATATATATATATTACAACATATTTTTTAAGTTGAGAAGAAAAGTAGAAAGTACATTTTTGTTATAAGAGAGTTTATTTGGATGCAATAGGTGTAAATTTATAATCACTATAAATTAGTAAACAATAAATGTATATTAAAATTTTAATCATAATTTTTTTTAAATCATTGATATATATATTTTTTTCTCTCTCTTATTGGCTTTAAACAATGCAATGTAGATTCTGTTAATTTGATTCTACTAACTGTAGGCCTATATTATATTATCTAGACTTATATTAATCAGATAATGATTTCAGGAACAACACTGAATATTTTAAATATATACTTATTTAAATACTATTACAATGTAGGCCCCCCTATGACTTTTATATTTTATGAATATATTGAAGGAATATAAAGTTATGATGCCTCTAAAATAATTGGTTTGTTATATTTGGGATATATATGCCACACTATCTTCTTTCCAACCCATCTACATTACGTCTACATCTAAATAACGTTTATTTCACAAAAGCCAATAAAAACGCTAAATTCACAAGTATTTACTATTGGACGATATTTGACTCAGCAAATTTTCATCGCCCCAAACTTTTTTATATATTTCGGCACATATTAACTGATTATGTATTTTCATTTGAAGCAGACATTTTACACATTTAACATCTAAGCGATTTCCATAAACTTCTTACGTAGCAAAAATACTCGTTCAACGGACGAATTTGAAGTTGGATTTGAAAAAATTACGCTACCTAAACTCTTGACATCCATGAATCTAGTTATAAATCACTTCTAATCATGTTCTAGATATTAAAAATACACTTAAAAGAAAACCAAACCCCTTTCGGTGATACGTTCGTTAGACCTATACTGCATGTGCCTCACTCTAAGTATCTTGAAAAAAGTGGACAAATTGATTACATTTTCCCTTAAATTTTAGAAATTAACAACACCATGCATTATTATTATTACCTAGATAATAAAAATAATAACGATATAGCTTACCTTATTAGGATATATCCGTTTCTTCGTCAATATTAACAGTATCTCACTTTCAACCACATACTGAAGTTGCAAATTATGGGATGTACTTTATGACGTCACGAGCAACAGCAGCGCCGCAGGCATAGGCCCGATAAGAAACAGAACTAATCCCGCCGGCCCCGATCGAACCCGGGCCTACCGAGTGCAATTCCCGTGCGCTAACTTCCCGCGCACTAATTTAAATTTTATAACGACCATATGCTAAGCTCTTAATTCCATCATCCTCATTCCAACGTTTCATCATTTAAAATTATTATTTATACATATTATTATTATTATTATTTATCCATATTATTATTATTTATCATTATTATTTATCCATAAATCTAAAATATCCATCGTTCCATCATTTAAAATATCCATAAATTAAAACGTTCCATCAATCATCCATATCGTTCCACAAATACATAAATATAATAATTTCAAATACATCACCACAATTCAATCCACTATAATTCAATCATTTAAATTATTTAAAATATCCATTTAAAATATCCATAAATTAAAATAACCATTTAAAATATCCATAAATTAAAATATCCATCTAAAATATCATATAAATATAATCATTTCACCCGTTGTATACAACACATATCTTAATTCATTTAAAACCGGAAGGGCTGGTCTCCATGGAGACGGGAAAAGGTCAACGGGTGAAAACGCGGTTCGCCGAGAAATTGAAAATCCTTAGTTCATTAAAATAGCGATCCTGTGGATATTTATAATTATTTCTTGACCAGATTGGACTTCTAAGAATGCCAGATCTTTGACCTTTCTAAAAATGTAAATTATTAGTCGAAATTATGAGTACTTTTTACTATGCGAGAATTTAAAAATTAAAAATCGTTTTTTTGAACCAAAAGTGACTTTTGTTTTAAAATCTTTAAAAAATATTAGAAATCGAAATTGAAATTTCAAATTGATATATTTTTACTCGCAATTGTCTGCTCTTTCCGATGGTGTAATTTGTTTTTTCTACGACGTCTGGATCGTGGAGGGAAAAGGGCAAAAAGGGCAAAACACGGTCGAAATCGCATAAAACATTAAATAACTAAAAAAATAATTCAAATTTTAAAAATCGGTTTTCACGTGTCCCCTTCCCACCCCTCCGGGTCTCCGATTGCCAAATTTCGTAGCTCTCCGACGCGCGGTCGCTCAACGTATAGTGTATAAGACAGACAGACAGACAGACATTGTCTTTTATTATTTAAGATGTGAAACCTCTCTTATACATAAATAATTCAACTCTTGGAAAGGTATTTATTATATAATATATGTCTTTTTCCTTTCTGGGGTAAATAATAGTAAGAGACAGAATTTAATTGAATTTGTTTCTCTCCCTATATTAAATAATTTTATTTAAAAAAACTACATATATTTTACTGAAATTTTTTTTATACATTTTATGGGATAATTTGAATATTTCCTAAAATTTTCGAAGCAATTTGTGAATTTTAAATTTGCTTAAAAAATGTTTGAAAAATTAGGTGTCATAGGGTTCAATGTATTTCATTTTTTTTACCCGGGTTCAATCCAAAACTAATTGGGTGATATTATTCATTTATATTCCCATAGGTTCTACAGACTGTCTGAAAACATACTAAAATTTCATTTTGATAAAGTAATTTTTACGGCAGTTATCGTGCTAACGGACAGACAGACAGACAGACAGACAGAATGAACAAAGTCATAAACATTTTTCAACTATGTTGTAAAGTGTTGAAAATATGAAATTTTGAATACATTTCTAAGTTTTCGCTCAAATTAAAAAATATTCTATCCAGTTTCAGATTTTTCGATAACAAAGCCGGATATAAAGTTTAATGATAACCCAACAATATTTGTAGCAGGTATAGTGTACACAAGAAATCGACCACGGACATAAGACAGACATATATACAGGTTGACGGACGGACACCACTTCAAAAAAAGACAAAACGTGTTCAGGAGGTCTTAAAACTTTTCATGGCATCAAAATTATGCGAGAGTAATAAATATTTACCGATTTTTACGACATGTTTCAAAGGAAGAACTTGGGTACTATATCTAAGAATGATACACGTTTTCTCATTACTTTCCTTATATACATATTGTATAAGGAAAGTATTGTGACGGGGTCAAAAATTTGAATTCGAGTTTTTGACGGGAGAGCACGTTTCAAGCATCGCTGATCACGAATCAAACATCTTTGAAGTGATGTCTGTGCGTGTGTGTCAGTGAGTCTGTGGAGACATCTTACGAATGAAGGGACGGATTCGAACGAAATTTGGCACAGAAATCACAATCCGTAAACACTGGAAGTCTATTGTCTTCATATGTAATCTAATGATCAGAACCCCCCCCCCTAAATTTTCGAGTGAAATTTTGAAAAAATCGTCAAAAAATCAAAACCGTCAATAAAGTTACGCGAATTGACATTTCTTATGTAATTTTTCATTAGAAAACGATTAAAATAAATTTTAGAACGCTAACATGAACCGTTCTCGAGATATTGCCCATTTTTCAAAAAAATTATCAAAAAGTCATATAAAATAAAAAAAAATATTTCCTATTGAGAAACATGTTCACTTTTCATATGTAATACCATGCGATAAATTGGGTGGCATCATTCTCGTGGATCTAGCTCTTTCCATTCCTGAAAAAAGATACTTTGAGTAATACTTTTGTATTTGAACGCCAATAGTCATTTATCTACTGTAAGAATAACTTATTTCTTCATCCATAACGCTTGGCGAGATTTTAGCGACGAATTTGGTGGAATATCGCCAACTTGGCGACTTTTTTAAATGTTGCTAAATTCACGAAAAACTCGCCAAATGGATAAAAATGACGCTGAATCAATGACGACTCATTGATGATGACAACATGGAAAATGACGACTCATTGACGAAAATTCAATATCTTGGAAAGAATATAAATAACTACTATAAAAATAATCTATTTTTTTATTGTAAAAGTAGTAAATTCATTGCATTATATAAGGAAAGTCATGTGCTGCCCATATCAGATTTTTTTGATATTGAATGTGATGCAGTTTAACTAAATACATTGCCTTCCAAATGTCAAACATGGCAACAAATCGGATATAACTAAAAAAAAATCTGATGTGGGCAACACATGACTTTCCTTATATAATGCAATGAATTTACTACTTTTACATTAAAAAAAATAGGTTTTTCTTATAGTAGATACTGATGTTCCATCCAAGATATTGAATTTTCTACAAATAGTCGTCATTTTCATTGATTTAGCGTCATTTTTATCCATTTGGCGAGATTTTCGTTAATTTGGCAACATTTCAAAAAGTCGCCAAGTCGGCGACATTCCGCCAAATTCGTCGCCAAAATCTCGCCAAGCGTTATGCATTAAGAAATAAGTTATACTTACAGCAGATAAATGACTATTGGTGTTCAAATACAAATGTATTATTCAAAGTATCTTTTTTCATGAATGGAATGAGCTAGATCCACGAGAATGATGTCACCCAATTTATCGCATGGTATTACATATGAAAAGTGAGCATGTTTTTCAATAGGAAATATTTTTTTTTTATTTTATATGACTTTTTGATAATTTTTTTGAAAAATGTACAATATCTTGAGAACGGTTCATGTTAGCGTTCTAAAATTCATGCCAATCGTTTTCTAATAAAAAAATACATCAGAAATGTCTATTTGCGTAACTTTATCAGCGATTTTGATTTTTTGACGATTTTTTCAAAATTTCATTCGAAAATTTAGGGGGGTTCTGAACATTCGATTGCGTATAAAAACAATAGGCTTCCAGTTTTTACAGATTGTGATTTTTGTACCAAATTTGGTTTGAATCGGTTCATTCGTTCGTCAGTTATCGTCTCCACAGACTCACTGACACACACACACACTCACATACTTTCACACACACTCACATACTTTCACACACACTCACACACACACACATACACACACACACAGACATCACTTCAAAAATGTTTGATTCGTGATCAGGGATGCTTGAAACGTACTCTCCCGTCGAAAACTCGAATTCGAATTTTCGACCCCGTCACAATACTTTCCTTATACATTATGTATATAAGGAAAGTAAAAATTGATTCCAAATTTCACCAGAAGGTAGTCAATTGAGTAATATATTCAGGAGTATAATAGTAAAATTAAAGAAAATATATTTAGGTATATTTTTACCCTTTAAGTGCTTACTTCACACTTAGTATGTTCCCAGCCACATAAATAGCTACTGTAAGCCTTCGGGTCAGTCGCGTGGTCGGGGTTTTTCACACTTAGTATATTCGAAAAAAGTTTTGTATTCTATACAAACAAACCAAACAAGTCTTAATATGGGATGTGACCATCCCTAACTTTGACACAAGCTTCGCATCGACGTTTCATCTTTTTAATAAGGTGATCCAGCGCAAAAGAGGAAAATAGCTGCCTTTGCTGTAGAACAGCAGTTTTCACCTCTTGGAGAGTAGTTGGAGGGTGTAGATGGATTTGAAAGAAAATCCAATTCATACCATAACATTGCCACGATTAAAAACGTGGCGTTCAACGGTGTTATTGGGCTAGTTATGCCTTCTTCGTTCTCTCCAGACTCTTGAACGATTATTGTATCAATCAAGGACAGATCGTGACTCATCGATACATTGCACTATTGAGCTCCTGTTCAAGTTGTATACTGGCGACACCATTTTAGTCGTGCTCCTCTGACCTTAGCTTTCAAAGGGATACAAACTCGTGGCTCCCGAACATAGATTCATTTAACATATAGCCTTAGCTTCACAGTACTAGCGGACTTTCCTATTGCTGTGGTAGCCATTGATCGGAGATTTGGTGCAGTTGCTCGGAGATTGCGTTTGGCCAATAATGCGATATGCCATCAGTAGATGTTGTATCCCTAGGACGACCTGGAACGGATATTTGGATAACTGCCCTACTTGTTTGTAAGTGCTTCCATAAACGAAAAATGGCAGAATGGTCTTCAGAAAAGAAGTTAGCGACTTCCCTAATAGACTGTCCTGCCTTAAGTCTTCCAACAGCGCGTCATCGTTGAGAAACTTCCAGACGTATTCTTTGAGACAAAACAAAACTAATCTAATATAAAATCAACCTTAACACTCTTCGAAAAATTTTCTTTGAGTGTTGAAACGCAAACGAGTCGTTTTCACCCCCCGCCTAATTTTTCCATTGTTGGAGAGAATCGCTAATGGACGTATCATTTCATACTCATCGACGACAGCAGTAAGTTTCAGCCAATAAGACACATAGATGCGTTCGTTATTTGAGAATTTGCATCGCTTTCTAATTTTTGGAAGACAATATACTACGGACTACAATTGTATGAGAAAGTCGACTAGAGATTTACACTCCAGATATATTTTGTGTATATTAGAAAAGAAAATACATACTATATACTATAACACGAGTGATGGGTAAAGTATTTTTAATGCACAAAATCAGAAATTCCTCGGTCTTATTGAATCAAGTTTCAGTGAAAATGTCATGAAAGCGTAAAAATCTGATGTGGGCAGCATATGACTTTCCTTATTTAATGCAATGGATTTACTACTTTTACAGTAAAAAAAATCGGTTATTCTTATAGTAGATACTTATACTCCTTCCAAGATATTGAATTTTCGTCAATGAGTCGTCATTTTTATCCATTTGGCGAGTTTTTTAGTAATTTCGCAACATTTAAAAAACTCGCCAAGTTGGCGGCATTCCACCAAATTCGTCACCAAAATCTCGCCAAGCGTTATGGACGGAGAAATAAATTTTTCTTACAGCAAATAAATTACTATTGGCGCTCAAATACAAAATTATTACTCAAAGTCTCTTTTTTCATGAATGGAACGAGCTAGATCCACGAGAACGATGTCACCCAATTTATCGCATGGTATTACATATAAAAAGTGAACATGTTTCTCAATGGGAAATATTTTTTTTTATTTTATATGATTTTTTGATAATTTTTTAGAAAAATGTGCAATATCTTGGGACCGGTTCATGTTAGCGCTCTAAAATTTATGTCAATCGTTTTCAAGTGAAAAATTACATAAGAAATGTCTATTTGCGTAACTTCAGTACAGATTTTGATTTTTTAACGATTTTTTCAAAATTTCTCTCGAAAATTTAGGGGGGTTTTGAACATTCGATTGCTTATAAAAACAATAGTCTTCCAGTGTCTACGGATTGTAAATTTTTGTACCGAATTTCGTTCGAATCTGTCCATTCGTTCGTCAATTATCGTTTCCACAGACTCACTGACACACACACACACACACACACTTTCATACACACATACACATACTTTCACACACACACACACGCACTTTCATACACACACACAGACATCACTTCAAAAATGTTCGATTCCTGATCAGGGTTGCTTGAAACGTGCTCTCCTGTCGAAAACTCGAATTCGAATTTTCGACCCCCGTCACAATACTTTCCTTATACATTATTGTATATAAGGAAAGTAAAAATAAAAATAGGTTAGCATCGGAAAAAAAAATTCTCTGTACTGTGTCCAACTCTTCTGTAGGAAATCCCTCCAGGCTCGATTTCAGCCTCAGTGTTGATGAGGAATGTTATTACTTCCGTTCTGCCTCGCAAGTGCCCCGATGAGATTCGAAGGAAACCATTGGAAGCGTGCTATACCTATTACTGGCCCACGTAACCAATGCATTCTTATGGCTTTTCAAGAGGAACTAATTTCCTAAACGCAAAATAAAGGGTGTGAAATTTTAGTATAAATGGTAGCAAATAGGTGACTCGGAACATTGCGTCCAAGAGTCCCCCTGATAGAAGGAACTCAGCAAAACATTCACTGGTAAGAACTTCGATGGAACTTATGCTATTAATTTTACTTTATTTTTCGTCCTATAATTCTGTCAAAATATTTCCAAACTACTAAAATTATTCAAAATTTTAAAATCCAACTAAAATGCAAACGGCCCGGTCCTGAGAATTGTCAAATAGGTATAATGATTTAAAAGTACATTAAAACTAAGAATGATTTTAAAATACATAACTGGAAAAGGCTATAATAAAATAATAACAAAGAAGATCAATCATGCTTAAAGCATTGATTATGAAACACTTTCCAACTTCAATGCAATTTTATTTAAACATCTCTAAAATGCAATACATTCCTAAGTAATATTTTAAAACTTATCCCAATACTACATTAATTTATTATATTTGAAAACTTAAACCTTCATGGGAAAAAATGAACTTGATTCAAATGACGGCATTGACATATAAATTGCCTGGTTTAAACATCTCTAAAATGCGATACATTCCTCGGTAATATTTTTAACATCACCATAATACTACGATAATTTATTATATTTGAAAACTTCATCGAAAACAACTGACATTCATTCAAATGACATCATAGAAAAAATAACACGCCTGGCTCTCTTTATAAAAGCAGCATTTCATTCATAACATTTTCCCATTCATTTCATTCATCACAGTACTAAAATAATTTATTTTATTTCAAAACTTAAGACCATGGAGCTACAAGTAATTAAATTCTATGCTTCATCGAAAAATATCGTCCTTCTCTCTGCAAAATCAATGAATATTTCATTCATATCAGCTATGCAGACTCCATGAGCTAAATACTTTTGCATTAAAAAAATACAGCAATTCTTATACAACTCATCCTACATATTTTGCTGTTTACATTTTACATAAGTGAAAAATAAGCTTTGTTGTAGAAATAATCAAATTTGGATGATCATTTAAACTCAAATATATTGTCATTGCGTTGTTTCAGTATGTAAATGCACAGAATTTAGGCAAAAATAAAGCGGTTTTTGGACGAATACAACACTCAATATGAATTAAAAAGAAATTTAAAAATCACGATTTTGAGACAAGATGGATGCCATATTTTATTTTGAAGTGGGTCACGTGATCTTTTCATATCAGTGTCACGTGATCGCTTCATATAAGAGGTGTAATTATTATTTTAATTTTTATTTAAAAAACCACTGAATATATTTTGCTGAATTTTTTTTTATATATTTTATGGAATAATTTGAATATTATCTAAAATTTTCGAAGCAATTTGTGAATTTTAAATCCGCTTAAAAAATGTTTGAAAAATTTGGTCCCATAGGGATCAATGTATTTCATTTTTTCAACCTGGGTTCAATCCAAAACTAATTGGGTGATATTATTCATTTATATTCCCATAGGTCCTACAGATCGTCTGAACAACATACTAAAATTTCATTTTGATTAAATCATTTTTACGGCAGTTATCTTGCTAACGGACAGACAGACAGACAGACAGACAGACAGATAGAATGAACAAAGTCATAAACACTTTTCAACTTTGCTGTAAGGTGTTAAAAAATAGAGATAATTATAACATAGTGTAAAATGAATGCTATCACTTCTCTAAAAGAGCAGTATCTATTATCTATTATATATCTATCTATATATACTAATTTCCAAGTGTCTGTCTGTCACGCTTTTTTTAGGCACTTTCCCAATAGATAGAGACCTGCAAATTGGTACATGGCTCGTTCGTTCGATAAACCCGCTTTCGATAAATCGAATTTTTTGAAAACGTTTTCTAGAGGGGATGCACCACACTAAAACGTCCGAAAAGTGGAATGATAGAAAAGCATGCTTTGCGATAAGATAGAGACTTCAAATTTGGTGTATGGGTAAATCGTTCGAAAGGAAGAAAGTGTGCAATTTCAGATTTCCAATATTTTCTACTTAAGGGGATGTCGCACACCAAAGCATTTTAGGGAGCGGCACCCCCTACAACAATAAATGTTGGAAAACTGAAATTGCACGCTTCCAACTTTTTACCCGTACACTAAATTTGAAGTCTCTATCTCATCGCGAAGGATGCTTTTCTAGCATTTCACCTTTCGAATGCTTTTGTGTGGCGTACCCATGCTCTTAAATATATATTTTTGAAAAACTCTATTCTTTTTGTGATTTTTACCAAATGATTCGTCCATATATCAAATATGAAACCTCTATCACGTTTTAAAAGGGGAGTTTCTCCTTTATTTCGAAAATCAAACATTTTGGTGTGGGGCACCCCCTAAAGTAGAAAATATTGGTAAACTGAAATTATACATGTTCTTCCTCCCAAACTCTCTACCCGTACACCAAAATTTGATAACTTTATCTCATTCCGAAGCATGGTTTTTTTATCAATTCACTTTTCGAACGTTTTACTCTGGAGCATCCCCTTAACCGAACATTTTTGAAAAATTACATTCATCTTAGGTGTTTTCGTCAAATGATTAGCCCATATACCAAATTTCAAGCCTCTATCAAATTTTAAAGGAGCCTTTTCTCATTTATTCGGTAAATCGAACATTTTGATGTGCCCCCTTAAGTAGAAGATGTTGGAAATCTGAAATTGCACACTTTCTTCCTTTCGAACGATTTACCCATACACCAAATTTGAAGTCTCTGTCTCATCGCAAAGCATGTTACAAAATCTACACAGACAGACAGACACACAGACACACAGACAGACGTCACGCTAAAAATAGTTTTTTCGTATTCTAGAGGTCTCGAAACGTGTAGATTCGTCGAAAACTCGAGTTGCGATTTTCGGC
The DNA here is from genome assembly GCA_951213105.1 of Amaurobius ferox. NCBI lineage: Eukaryota > Metazoa > Arthropoda > Arachnida > Araneae > Amaurobiidae > Amaurobius > Amaurobius ferox. The sequence continues at coordinate 112,542,912 of OX578138.1, forward strand.
ATGATTCCAATACTTTCCCTATACATTACCATGTATTGCAGGGAAAGTAAAAATGAGCAAAGGTTGCAGAATGTGTTACTGTGTACTATCAAGTCAGGTTTGTCACAAATATGGGCAGTTTAAATGTGACTTAAAGAAATTGCGTTTAAATTTTAGAAGTCAGTCTAAATAACTCTAACTATATTGTTTCACTTGTAAAATAATCATTGTTTAGTTTAGACTTCACACTAACAATATTGTCCAGCGGTCATGACTGTGTTTATCATACGCATTTATTTCATGTTTGTACGTAAATACGGTTGACGTGCATGTCTGTTAAACAATATGCCCTTCTTCAAACTTAAGTAAGCTATCGAAAACGCATTCACTAGAAAACACATTCACAGAATTTTGATTATCCACCATAGTGTTAGTGACTTCCGTAGAATTCTCTGGTATTTACAAATAATACAGCGAGAGAAAAAGGAAAATAAAGTAAACATTTAGATTTTTTTTGTCTTTAACATAATACTCTCGAGGTTAAAGAATGGATATACTGCGAAATGTTTTCGAATTTTGTAAATAATGTCTTGTAAAAAAAAAAAATCTGTTCATCGAAGCAGAAAAGTTCTTTGATAATTTCTACAGTAAATAACTTCGGAAAATGTAAATTATTTAAAGCAAAGTTCCTAATCATAAACCACCACCGTCAATATTTAGTCTGTGGAAAAGTATATAAATCAGCTTTTGTGATTAAATTTTCTTTGTAGATTGAGAATTATTGATTGAAACTCCATTTAGTTTTCCAGTACATCTATAAACGAGGTAATTCACTCTGTGAGTGATTTTCATTGCCCATTAAACATTGTTTTGCTTTAATTTATATGTTATTTAAAATTAGTTAAATACAGTGCGGGCTGCACAGTAAAGATGATTTTAAACAAGCGCCCCGTTTTCAGCTACATTTTTCTCATGGAAATCGGATTTTGTTTTTTTTACTGTTCACACACAAAAAAAGAATAACATTGTTAAAAATAATCTTAGAATTTTGTTTTTTACTGCTCATAAAAAAGTAAATAAATATATAAAATTCTTAAAAATAATCTCAACGTCTAGTAGTGTAAGTAAACAAACGTCTACTATGACTCATTTCTTTAGAATTTTTCCAAATCGGCTGATAGCGAATCCGTGATATTAGACAGAAACTAACAAATAATGCCCGTGGAACGTCCGATAAACAGTAGATGACGTTGAATGGCGGGAATAGTATCTGATAAGATTTTGATAAAACTGAAGTTGGGAATCTGAAAAATATGTGAAAGTGTTTTTTTTATAAATAGCTTACAATTTTTTCGCATTTAAGGTACTATATAAGAAAATCCCTTCCATCTCTTTGCTTGACTGTCTATCTGCGTTTGTCTCACTTGGCTACAAATTTGGCGAAAATATAGTGACCAATCTGTCAATTAGATAAAAATAAGAACACGAATGTCGAAATTTAAATATGGAAAGCCGTGTTTTGTCTATATCAGACTTTACATACATTCATAATCATACAAATGAACAGCAAAGTATAGCAAACAAACACAGAGCTTGTCCGTCTTCTAATTTAGTTTGAGTTTCCCTGAAAATAGAATTTGGCGAATAAGAAATACATTGGAAGAATAAATACTGCACTTGGCAATTGTGTTGATGAAAGCAGATAGTAAAAAATCTGATGTGGGCAGCATATGACTTTCCCTGCAGACTTTTATATCCACGTTATCTTTATTTTAATTAATTTTAATTCACTTTTAATTCAATTTTCGTTCTCATTTGATAACTGGACTTATTTCCAAAGGGGGTGTAGAGGAAATACGAAAAAACTAAAATATCTCGAGAACGGCTAGTCCTAGTGTAATGGGGTTGGTCTTATTCTTTTCTTCGTTAAAACTTATGTATTAAACAAGCATTTAATGGATATATTTGAGCATACGTAGTTTTTTATTTTAGATTTTGGCGATTTTTAAGGGCCATTTTGCAAAAAAAGGCAGATTATTTTTTTTCGAATCCTACCAAAATCTAATCAACACCAGGGTGACTCACAAATGACTTATCTACCGAATTTTGTGAAATTCGGTCCATTAGTTTTTCAGCTAGAGTGGATACAAGCTTTTGCAGGCCATTTCGCAAAAACAGGCGGGTTCTTTTATCCTGAATCATACCCAAAACTAATGAGCACCAGATTCGCCCACAAGTGACTTACCTACCAAATTTTGTGAAATTCGGTCCATTAGTTTTTTAATTAGAGTGAATACAAAATTTGCACAGACAGACAGATAGACAAACACACAGACAGACAAACACACAGACAGACACACAGACACACACACAGACGTCAGGCTAAAAATAGTTTTTTCGTATTCTTGAGGTATCGAAACGTGTAGATTCTTCGAAAACTCCAGTTGCGATTTTCGGCATGATTCCAATACTTTCCCTATATATTACCATGTATTGCAGGGAAAGTAATAATGGATAATAATCAATATAATTCCGGTAATTATTTCCTCCCTTTCTCTAGTTTTCTGCCGATCCTAAAGGTGTTATTAAGTGTTGGAAGCTGAGAGTTGAAATTGTTTTTTCCATATATCAAGCTTGCTAAGAATTTTAGCATTTTGCCCCCAAGACCTTTAGAATCTCAGCCTATATTCATCCGAAGAATATGAAATTTTTATTTGGATACTTGGCTACTTTATTTTCACATTTTTCACTAATCCTGATCACATGCATGTTACGCCCAGGCAGGGGCAAATGTATTTTTAAGCTCCTATTCAGGGCGTGACGCACCCACGTGGGCGCTTGTACTACAGTGCATTAGATCTTCATTACTTCTGACGTAGTTATTAAACTAATGAATAGAAATATATCTATAATTAGTCATTTCGGCAAGCATTTCAGCTCAAAACGGTTACTGGCCATTAAATGTGATACTTACATATTTAATAACGGTTGTTGATAACCGTCCGGAATATCGAAAGCTTTTCAAATTAAAGCTTAACAAGAAAGTTCAATCATGCATAAAGCACTGATTATGAAACACTTTCCAACTGCGATGCAGTTTTATTTAAACATGTCTAAAATGCGATACATTCCGCGGTAATATTTTTAAAATTATCACATTACTACATTAATTTATTATATTTGAAAACTTAAAACTTCATCGAAAAATAAAATGAACTTAATTCAAATGACGGCATTGAAATATAAAATAGCCGGTTGCAACATCTCCAACTTGCGATACTATCAGCGGTAATATTTTTAAAATTATCACAATACTACATTAATTTATTATATTCGAAAACTTAAAACTTTATCGAAAAAACTGATTTTTATTCAAATGACGTCATTGAAATATAAATCGCTTGAATCTCTATGTAAAAGCTGTAAATATCTCATTCATACACTTTTATTCCATTTCTTTCATTCATCACAATACTACAATAATTTATTTTATTGAAAAACTTAAAACCATGGCGGTACAAGTAATTTAACTCTATGTTTAAAACTTTAACTTTTAACTCTTCGAAAAAATCGTCTGATTCTCTATGTAAAATCAATGAATGTTTCAAATATTTCAATTTTATTCAAATATTCAATTCAAATATTTCAATAATTATCAATTTTGAAGTGGGATCAACTATTTTGCAGACTCCAGAGCTAAATAATTTTGCGTTAAAGAAATTCAGCAATTCTTATAAAACTCATCCTACATCTTTATTTGTTTACATTCTCTATAAGGGAAAATTAGGCTTCGTTGTAGAAATAGTCAAAGTTTGATGATCATTAAACTCAATATACTGTAATTGCGTTGTTTCAGATTGTAGATGTACAGAATTTTAGCAGAAATATAGCGGTTTTAGGACATATACAACATTAAATATAAATTAAAAATCACATTAAAATTCACGATTTTGACACAAGATGGATGGCATTAATCATTTAAACTCAAATATATTGTAATTACGTTGTTTTAAGATATAGATGCACAGAAATTGAGCAAAAATAAAGCGATTTTAGGACGGTTATAACATTAAATTAAAAGAACTTTAAAAATGAACTTTATGAATTAAAAAGAACTTTACAAATTACGATTTGACACAAGATGGATGCCGGGGCGCTGTAGCCCAGTGGTTATCAACGAGGGAATTGTATTTGGCACGCCCGGGTTCGATTCCCCCCACTGCCAAAACTGCCGCCGTGTTTACGCGGAGTACGATCACGTTAAACATGTGGATCCGTAAGTCCTTCCGAGAGGTTGGTGGTAGTTGAAGGAGGGTACGGTCCCTGTGAATGCCTCCCCCACTGGGTTCTGGTCTAAATTGGGTGGCACTTCCCGGCCGTCCAAACAGTTACCTTACACCTTTCTGGTAGGTCGGACGGTCTGGGTCTCAACAACAACAAGATGGATACCATATTTTATTTTGAAGTGGGTCACAATCTCTTTATATGATATGGGTAGAAGACCCAGACCGTCCGACTCGTCCAGAGGACTAAGAGCAACTATTTGGACGGCCGGTTATATGATATGGGTGTAATTATTATTTTAATTTTCATATTTTTACTAGGATAATTTGTTTCTAAAACTTTCGAAGCAATTTATGAATTTTAAATTCGTTTAAAAAATGTTTGAAAAATTAGGTCCCATAGGGTTCAATGTATTTCATTTTTTTTTTAACCCGGGTTCAGTCCGAAACAAATTGGGTGATATTATTCATTTATATTACCATAGACTGCCTGAACAACATACTAAAATTTTATTTCGATAAAGTCATTTTTACGGAAGTTATCGTGCTAACGGACAGATAGACAGACAGACAGACATAATGAACAAAGTGATAATCACTTTTCAACTATGTTGTAAAGTGTGAAAAATGGCGTACATTTTATAATTTTGTTAACACTTTGAATGATAAAAATGACAAAATGATTTAATTGTAACAGTATTTATTCATTTATGTCTTTTCTCCAGTTTTAATTGTTGAAAGCGAGAGGATATCAAATTCGATTTTATTACTTCAGGAATGCAAAGTGATGCAAGTTTGTTAAAAATCCTTTTGCATTGATATCCCTAATTCGAAATTATCAAATTTTTAAATTTCCGATTTTCTCCGTTGATCTGGAGGCTGAAACAGATAGAATAAAACCAAAAACAGTATCTTAGTGTAGAAGTACTAAATCGTTTTGGTAGTTTTTAATATCCATTTGCGTAGCCCCGCCCACACACTAATTCAAATTATTACATTTTTCTGCTGATCAGAAAGTTCAGAAGGACTGAATAAGACCACAACCAATACTCTGGGCCAACGGCCGTACCGTGCTGAAAACACCGGTTCTCGTTAGATCACCGAAGTCAAGCAGCATCGGGCGCGGTTAGTACTTGGTGGGTGACCACCTCGGAACACCGCGTGCTGTTGGCCATCTCGGGTGCGGTATCCCCGTGGTTTGCGCGCTGGATTTGCACGCTGCCACAAATGCCGCCGTGTTCATGCGGAGTACGATCACGTTAAACATGTGGGTCCGTAAGTCCTTCCGAGAGGTTGGTGGTAGGGGAAAGAGGGTACGGTCCCTGTGGATGCCTCCCCCACTGGGTTCCGGTCTAAATTGGGTGGCACTTCCCGGCCGTCCATACAGTTACCTTACACCTTTCTGGTAGCTTCCCGACCGTCCAACTAGTTACTCTAAGTCCTCTGGACGAGTCGGACGGTCTGGGTCTTCAACACCTTTCTGGTAGGTCGGACGGTCTGGGTCTCAACAACAACCAATACTCTGTCTAGATAGAGATAAGTGTTCAATAATTAAGTAAAGAGGTTCGGGATTTTTTTTTTTTTTTATTTTGCACTGTGAAACGTAATTTGAATTTTCAAAACCTTCTATTTTTTCCCCTTTGTTTCGAACCCGAGAATTCTCAAATGATATCCAAACGAAATTTCTAGCTATAATGAATGTGCTCGATAATTTTGATACATCACCTCCTTGCTCCGTCAATGCTTTAAATGCATATTATATAGGTAAGTAGAATTTTGAATGTTAAATTAAGAAATCTATTGATTTCAACTCAAATCGTTTAAAAAAAAATCTGATGTGGGCAACACCTGACTTTCCTTATATAATGCAATGAATTTGCTGCTTTTACAGTAAAAAAAAATCTGATGTGGGCAACACATGACTTTCCTTATATAATGCAATGAATTTACTACTTTTACAGTTAAAAAAATGTTATTCTTATAGTAGATACTTATATTCTTTCCAAGATATTAAATTTTCTTCAATTAGTCGTCATTTTCATTGATTTAGCGTCATTTTTATCAATTTGGCGAGATTTTTGTTAATTTGACAACAATTAAAAATGTCGCCAAGTTGGCGACATTCCGCCAAATTCGTTGCCCAAATCTCGCCAAGCGTTATGGACGGAGAAATAAGTTATTCTTACAGCAGATAAATGACTATTGGCGTTTAAATACAAAAGTATTACTCAAAGTATCTTTATTCATGAATGGAACGAGCTAGATCCACGAGAATGATGTCACCCAAGTTATCGCATGGTATTGCATATGAAAAGTGAACATGTTTCTCAATAGAAATTTTTTTTTTTCATTTTATATAACTTTTTGATAATTTTTTTGAGAAATGTACAATATCTCGAGAACGGTTCATGTTAGCGTTCTAAAATTTATGTCAATCGTTTTCTAATGAAAAATTACATAAGAAATGTCTATTTGCGTAACTTTATTAGCGGTTTTGATTTTTTGATGATTTTTTCAAAATTTCACTCGAAAATTTAGGAGGGTTCTGATCATTCGATTTCATATAAAAACAATAGGCTTCCAGTGTTTACGGATTGTGATTTTTGTACCAAATTTTGTTCGAATCGGTCCATTCGTTCGTCAGTTATCGTCTCCACAGTCTCACTGACTCACACACACACACACACACACAGACATCACTTCAAAAATGTTTGATTCGTGATCAGGGATGCTTGAAACGTGCTCTCCCGTCCAAAACTCAAATTCGAATTTTCGACCCCGTCACAATACTTTCCTTATACTTTATGTATATAAGGAAAGTAAAAATAGGTTATTCTTATAGTGGATACTCATATCCTTTCTAAGATATTAAATTTTCGTCAGTTAGTCGTTATTTTCTTAGATTTAGCGTCATTTTTATCCATTTGGCGGTATTTTTGATAATTTGGCAACATTTAAAAACGTCGCCAAGTTGGCGACATGCTACCAAATTCCTCGCCAAAATCTCGTCAAGTGCTATGGCCGGAGAAATAAGTTATTCTTATATAAAAAAAAATGACTATTGGCTTTCAAATAAAAAAGTATTGCTTGAAGTATTTTTTCTCATGAATGGAACGAGCTAGATCCGCGAGAATGATGTCACCCAATTTATCGCATGATATTACGTATGAAAAGTAAACATGCTTATTAACAGTTAATATATTTTTTTTAATTTATGGGATTTTTTGATAAATTTATTTGAAAAATGTGCAATATCTCGAGAACGGTTCATGCTAGTGTTCTAAAGTTTATATCAATCGTTTTGTAAGGAAAAATTACATAAGAAATATCTATTTGCGTTATTTTATTAAAGGTTTTGATTTTTTGATGATTTTTTCAAAATTTCACTCGAAAATTTAGGGGGTTCTGAACATTCGATTATGTTTAAAAACATCAGGCTTCCAGTATTCACGGATTGTAAATTTTGTACCAAATTTCATTCGAATCGCTCCCTTCGTTCGTGAGACATTGTCTCCATAGACTCACTGACACACTCACACACGCACACACACGGATATCACCTCAAAAATGTTCGATTCGTGATCAGGGGTGCTTGAAACGTGCTTTCCCGTCGAAAACTCGCATTCGAATTTTCGACCCCGTCACAATACTTTCCTTATACATTATATGTATATAAAGAAAGTAATAATTTTATTTTTAAATTATTAATATCGTTTTACTGATGAAGTCTATAACTTATAGAGGATGCTTTCAATTTTTCTTATACGTCTCTGGTTTGTTTTGATTACTTGAATATTTTTATTGAAATATGAAAAGACATTTAATAAATCTTTGATAATAGAATTTAAATTTATATTATAGGAATTTGTTGGTTCGAACTCAAACTAATGCAGCAAAATATTAGTTTTAATTATTAAGAGCGTCTGATAAATATGCAATGTAACTTAACAGATATTTATAGTTCATCCTATACCCTCTACAATCAAGTTATTTTTGCCCTATGTACATGTGGAGTATATCTCTTTGTAAGTCCTTTTAAGTCCAAAGTTTTGCTGCATAGCAACACTCTCTTATTATTTTGCGCTTCATGTGTGATTTCATGTGGTTTAACCCATCAGGATCTTGCAAATTGAAATATCGTTTATGGCCCTTTACATTTTTTGCAACGTTTCATCTGACAGTTTGGCTCAAGTTTCACGACCAACGTATTTAGCAGCTTTATCTTTACTGGAAGAAAAGGCCAGACACCAGAATTGCGGCTACTGTTTGAATGGGGGTACTATCAAGTTTATTTTCACTGAAATTTAAACCCGAAGAAATTCGCAGACTAGACAGAAATTTAAATACGCCGAGGATCATAATGTGCAGACAGGGATCAGGATGTGAGCAGTGCTTTGATATTGAAGAAATGTATACACGAACTGATGCAGGATCGGCAAATTTTGTGCCTGATTTGTACTTTTCCTTCAATAGAAAATCTGATGTGGGCAATACATGACTTTCCTTATATAATACAGTGAATTTACTACTTTTACAGTAAAGAAATTGGTTTTCCTTATAGTAGGTACTTATATTCTTTCCAAGATATTGAATTTTCGACAATTAGTCGTCATTTTCATTGATTTAGCGTCATTTTTATCCATTTAGCGAGATTTTTGTTAATTTGGCAACAATTAAAAATGCCGACAAGTTGGCGACATTCCGCCAAATTCGTCGCCAAAATCTCGCCAAGCGTTATGGATGGAGAAATAAGTTATTCTTATAGCAGATAAATGACTATTGGCGTTCAAGTACAAAAGTATTACTCAAAGTATACTTTTTCATGCATGGAACGAGCTAGATCCACGAGAATGATGTCACCCAATTTATCGCATGGTATTACATATGAAAAGTGAACATGTTTCTCAATAGGAAATATTTTTTTTTTATTTTATATAACTTTTTGATAATTTTTTGAAAAATGTGCAATGTCTCGAGAACGGTTCATGTTAGAGTTCTAAAATTTATGTTAATCGTTTTCTAATGAAAAATTACATAAGAAATGTCTATTTGCGTAACTTTATTAGCAGTTTTGATTTTTTGACGACTTTTCCAAAATTTCACTCGAAAATTTAGGGGGGTTCTGAACATTCGATTGCGTATAAAAAATATAGGCTTCCAGTATATACGGATTGTGATTTTTGTACCAAATTTCGTTCAAATTGGCTCATTTGTTAGTCAGTTATCGTCTCCACAGACTCTCTGACACACACACACACACACACACACACACACACACACACACACACACACACACACACACACACACACACACACACACACACACACACACACACACTTTCACACACACACACACACACACAGACATCACTTCAAAAATGCTCGATTCGTGATCAGGGATGCTTGAAACGTGCTCTTCTCGAATTCGTCGAAAACTCGAATTCGAATCTCGTCGAAAACTCGAATTCGAATTTTCGACGCCGTCACAATTCTTTCGGTATACATTATGTATATAAGGAAAATAATAGCATAATGAGGGTATTGTAAAAAGGATACTAAATATTAGATTTTGATGCAAATATACATGCACTGAGTTTCCTCACACTCGAAAAAAAAGTTTTAAAAATACTTGTGTCTGTCTGGTTATAGTCACTTCATAAAGATATTAAATTCACATTTTAAAACGTCCTATAAAGCAAGATATAAATTTGTTTTTCTTGAATATCAAATCAAACTTTATTGCCGATCAGCAATCTGATTACATGTAAATTTCAACAATTAATATGTGTGTTGGAAATAGTTCTCAATCACACATTTTGAATCAGTAGACGCAAAGTTTTAAAATAAATTTTCAAGTGAAAAAAAAGCGTTTTCTACTTCTTAGCGGGTTATAAAAAATGAGTATATTAAAAAATGTTTTTATTTTTATTTTTTATTCCTTTTCCCGATTTTTTATTTCAAAAACTTTATTTAAATTTTAGAATTTAAAATTTTACTTTAAACAAAGTTGTCATTTAAATCCTAAAGTTAATTTTCGAAAACTCTATAGACCTCTTACCTAAACCTACCTGTTCCACAAATAGTGAAACCCGCCATATTTCGAATCACAACTATTCATTCCCCACAGTGACGGGGATTATGAAAGAATTTGAACTTCATTTTCAAAAATATTTCATTTTCATGAATTTGGTGTCATCCTTTTAATTTGTCCACATGTTTAAAATGCCAGCATATGTGGTGATATTTGACCAAATATATCACCAAGGTCGTTAAATTTTGGCAACGTCTTGGTGAAATAAAAATGTACCAAACTTTGAAACAAACGAAAATCTATGAAATGAAGTTAATAGAAAGTGGGTAAAAAAAGTATTGGAACACCACCAACAAATATGATCTGTGCTGAAAAAAATACTTGCTATGCAAATGAAGCAATATTAGTGCTTAATTTTACGTTTGTAAGCATTAGCACAACGAGAATAAAATAAACACTTTAAATTTCAGTCAGTAATCATATCATTATTGACACTTTCATTAGATAACGTCGAAAGCAAATTCCAAAAAAGTATTGCAACACTGAAATATTAGCAAAAAAATCTGATGTGGGCAACACATGACTTTCCTTATATAATGCAATGATTTTACTACTCCTACAGTTAAAAAAATGTTATTCTTATAGTAGATACATATATTCTTTCAAAGATATTGAATTTTCTTGAATTAGTCATCATTTTAATTGATTTAGCGTCATTTTTATCCATTTGGCGAGATTTTCGTTAATTTGGTAACATTTAAAAATGTCGCCAAGTTGGCGACATTTCGCTAAATTCGTCGCCAAAATCTCGCCAAACGTTATGGACGGAGAAATAAGTTATTCTTACAGCAGATGCATTACTATTGGCGTTCAAATGCAAAAGTATTACTCAAAGTATCTTTTCTCTTGCATGGAACGAGTTAGATCCACGAGAATGATGTTACCGAATTTATCGCATGATATTACAAATGAAAAGTGAACATGTTTCTTAACAGTTAATATTTTTTTTTTTAATTTATGGGACTTTTTGATAAATATATTTTAAAAATGGCCAATATCTCGAGAACGGTTCATGCTAGCGTTCTAAAATTTATGTCAATCGTTTTCTAAGGAAAACTACATAAGAAATGTCTAGTTGCGTAACTTTATTAAAGGTTTTAATTTTTTGATAATTTTTTTAAAATTTCACTCGAAAATTTAGAAGGGTTCTGAACATTTGATTGTGTTTTAAAACAATAGGCTTCCAGTATTCAGGGATTGTGATTTTTGTACCAAATTTCATTCGAATCGCTCCATTCGTTCCTGAGATATCGTCTCCACAGACTCACTGACACACACACACACTCACACACACACACACACACAGACAGACATCACCTCAAAAATGTTCGATTCGTGATCAGGGATGCTTGAAACGTGCTCTCCCTTCGAAAACTCGAATTCGAATTTTCGACCCCGTCACAATACTTTCCTTATACATTATGTATATAAGGAAAGTAATAATGCAATTAACACAAAGATATGATTTTTGTGAATTACAATTTTTAACAAAGGATAATTCATAGTAGGATATGGTAGTGTAGTTAGGCAAAAATGAGCTATTTAGCATGTAAAAAGTGGAACAGAGATAGGTGTTAAGGAGCTGAAATTTGTCACAACAAAGAAGAACAAGGACGATCAGTATTGATTATGAAACACCTTCTAACTGATATGCAATTTCATTTAAACATCTCTAAAATATGATATACATTCAGCACTGATATTTCTTTAATTATCACAGAATTACAGAAATTTATTATACTTGAAAACTTAAAACTTCATCGAAATACACAATGAGAGTTACACAAAATGAACTTTATTCATATGACGACATAAAAATATAAATCATATGTCTCTCTATGTAAAATCAATGAATATGTCATTCGTATCACTTATATTCCAGACTCCAGAGCTAAATAATTTTATGGGGAAAAAATTCAGCAATTCTTATACATACAACGCGCCTTGCAATTGCTTGATTTGTTTGCATTCTGAATGCGTCAAAATTGAGCTTCGTTGTAGAAATAATCAACGTTTAGTGATCATTTAAAATAAAAAATATTGCGATCGCGTTGGCACAGAATGTAGATACATAGATAATACGCAAAAGTAAAACGGTTTTATGACGGATGCAACATTAAATATAAATTAAAATGATCTTTGAACGTCACGTTCACAGCGGATAAAAATGAATGCCATATTTTATTTTGCAATGGGTCACGTGATCTCTTCGCATATCATGGGAGTAATTATTATCTGAACTTTTATTGAAAATACTATCCAACATAATTTGCTGAAATTTGTTTTTACACATTTTATGTGACAATTTAAATATTTTCTAAAATTTTGGAAGCAATTTGGGAATTTTAACATTGCTTAAAAAATAAGTCCCATAGGGTTCAATGTATTTCATTTTATCAACCCGGGTTAAATCCGAAACTAATTGGGTGATATCATTCACTTTCATTTGTTCCACAGCCCGTTTTAACAACGTACTAAAATTTCATTTTGATAAAGCCATTTTTACGAAAGTTAACGGACAGACAGACAGAATGTCCCTCCCCTGCCAAAACTGTCGCCGTGTTCACGATCACGTTAAGCATGTGGGTCCATATGTCCTTCAGAGAGGTTGGTGGTAGGGGAAGGAGAGTACGGTCTTTGTGGATGCCTCCCCCACTGGGTTTCGGTCTCAATTGGGTGGCACTTCCCGGCCGTCCAAACAGATACCTTACATCTTTCTGGTAGGTCGGATGGTCGGGGTTGAAGAAGAAGACAGACAGAATGACCAAAGACATAAACACATTTCAACTATGTTGACAAGGGTTAACAACTATGTTGGAAAGTGCTAATAACCAGTAACAAAACCATTGAAATTCTGACATTAAGTAAGTGAACAGTGACAACATAATTTCGAAGTATCAAGGAACAAAATTGGAAATAAAATGTCCCTTTGAACTGCTAGCGCTTTTCTGACCTGAAGAGAAAAATAGTAAGAAAAATTATAACAGTTTCAAACAGTGCATTAAATGAGGTACTGTAAAGTTAATTTTAGAAGTAAAAATATGATGTGGGCAGCACATCTCTGCAGACTTATTTATATCCACGTTATTTTTATTTTAATTAAATTTAGTTCACTTTTAATTCAATTTTCGTTCTCATTTGGTAACTGGACTTATTTTCAAAGGTGGCATACAGAAAATACGAAAACAATAAAATATCTCGAGAACGACTAGTCCTAGTGTAAGGGGGGTTGGTCTTATTCTTTTCATCGCTAAAAATTACGTATAAAACAAGCATTTAATTGATATATTTGACCATACGTAGTTCTTTACTTTAGATTTTGACGATTTTTGAGGTGCCATTTTGCAAAAGAAACCGGTTGTTTTTTTCGAATCATACCAAAATCTAATCAGCACCAGAGAGTGACCCACAAGCGACTTATCTACCGAATTGTGTGAAATTTGGTCTATTAGTTTTTTAGCTAGAGTGGATACAAGCTTTTTCGGGCCATTTCACAAAAAAAGACGGATTCTTTTATCCCCAATTGTACCCAAAACTAATCAGCACCAGATTCGCCCACAAGTGGCTTACCTACCAAATTTTATGAATTTCGGTCAATTAATTTTTGAGTTAGAGTGGATACAAAATCTGCACAGACAGACAGACAAACACACAGACAGACAGATAGACACACAGACAGACAGACAGACGGACACACAGATACCAGACTCACACACAGACGTCACGCTAAAAAATTTTTTTCGTATTCTAGAGGTCTCGAAACGTATAGATCCGTCGAAAACTCGAGTTGCGATTTTCGGCATAATTCCAATACTTTCCCTATACATTATCATGTATTGCAGGGAAATTAAAATATTATTTAAAAATCTGATGTGGACAACACATGACTTTCCTTATATAATGCAATGAATTTACTACTTTTACAGTAAAAAATAGGGTTTTCTTATAGTAGATACTTCTATTATTTCCAAGATATTGAATTGTCGACAATTAGTCGTCATTTTCATTGCTTTAGCGTCATTTTAATCCTTATGGCGAGATTTTCGTTACTTTGACAACATTTAAAAAGTTGGCGACATTCCGCCAAATTCGTCACCAAAATCTCGCCAAGCTTTACTGACGGAGAAATAAGTTATTTTTATAGCAGATAAATGACTATTGGCGTTCAAATACAAAAGTATTACTCGAAGTATCTTTTCTCATGAATAGAACGAGCTAGATCCACGAGAATGATGTCACCCAATTTATCGCATGGTATTACATATGAAAAGTGAACATGTTTCACAATAGGAAATATATATTTTTTATTTTATATGACTTTTTGATAATTTTTTTGAAAAATGTGCAATATCTTGAGAAGGGTTCATGTTAGCGTTCTAAAATTTATGTGAATCGTTTTCTAATAAAAAATTACATAAGAAATGTCTATTTGCGTAATTTTATTAGCGGTTTTGATTTTTTGATGATTTTTTCAAAATTTCACTCGAAAATTTAGGGGGGTTCTGAACATTTGATTACGTTTAAAAACAATAGGCTTCCAGTGTTTACGAATTGTGATTTTTGTATCAAATTTCGTTCGAATCGGTCCATTTGTTCGTCAGTTATCGTCTCCACAGACTCACTGACACACGCCCACACATACTTTCACACACACACACAGACATCACTTCAAAAATGTTTGATTCGTGATCAGGGATGCTTGGAACGTGCTCTCCCGTCGAAAACTCGAATTCGAATTTTCGACTCCGTCACAATACTTTCCTTATACATTATGTATATAAGGAAAGTAATAAATATGCAAATCCTGAAACAGAAATATTGGTTTTTGGGGAAAAAACATACATTTCCTAGTCGAGTATCTAGGATAAAAATTTCAGAAAAGCATGTCAGAACGCGTTATTGTTTGCCTAAAGTCATATAAACAAATCTAAAGATTTTTGAGAATTGCTTATTTTTTCAAAAGGAATTAAATACTTTTCTTTTGGAAATAAGAAAATTAAATAATAACGAATAATTTAACGAAATTAAATACTTTTCTTTTTGAAAATGAGAAAGCTGAAAAGAATGGCCAGTTGTGGAGTTTAAATCTAAAATTGCCAAAATCTAAAAAAAACATTAAAATTGCCAAAATCTAAAAAAAAAATTAAAATTGTCAAAATCTAAAAAAAAAAGACTATGCATGCTCAAATGTATCCATTAAATTCTTGTTTTATGCGCAATTTTTGACGGGGAAAAGAATATAACACACTCCATTATACTTTAGGAAAAACCGCTCGCTCTCAAGATATTTGAGATTTTTTGCAATTTTGTTCGCCGCTTTCGGAAAAATGTCCAATTACCAAATAAAACACAAATTCAATAGAAATTTCAAATGTAGTGCTATTTTGTGTAATTAAACTCAATCTAATGAATTATTAAAGAAATAAAGAGAATATTAATTTGAGTCTGCAGAGAAAGTCATATGCTGCCCACATTAGATTTTTTCTTCTGCAGAGTATCCAAATTCTTTTTTGAGTGATTGCACGTCTGTCTGCCTCTGAGTTTGTGGATACGATAGATATTAAGCTGTGTCCACGAAATTTGATGTCTTACCTGAAACGAACGCATATAATTCGTGTGTTAATCCCAATTCACAAAATTGCAGTGGTATGTATAGACGTAGTGGTATAGACGCAAACAAAAAGGACACTTTACATATTTTTGTCAGTCGCATCTGATTCGTTTTTAACCTTTGTCTATTCATTCACAGACTGGCATTTTTTTGCAGGTAGCGAAGAACCCACCAGCCGTTCAAGGACTCCGACGAATAACTCTGAAAACTGAATTATGACAGGCGTCACCGCATTTCATATATCCGTGCAAAACATATTTTGATACCTACGGACCACGGTTTCATCAATAAGACAAAAAAAATTAGAACAGCGATATTGGTTCGTTGTAAACATATAAATGTTGCTCTAATTTGGTGTCTGTGAAACTGAAAATATAAAAGGACTGGGTTCGAGATTGAAGACTATAGTTTCGAAATCAAACCTAGCTTAAGAAACACCTGTTTAACTTAGCTTAGGAATTGCTGCTTAAGATTGTCTGCGTTCCATATCTGGATTTTTCGACGTCTGGAGTATATTCAAAATACATTGCCAAAAGCTTATATATTAATAATTTAACCTGCTCAGATTCTAACTTTCCCGAAAATTTGATAACTTACGGTGAGTAGAAAACTATCTTGAATTAGTTTAGGAGTAAATAATTCTTTTTCTTGCTTTATAGATTATTTAATTACTATTTATTCATGCGTAATTCAATTTATTCGTGAACATTGACGTTTCATTATATGCATAAATATATACTTCTATACATCGTGTTCATGTTGATACACTTGTCATATCTTCAACGTGTAACATACAGTTTTAACGTTTTATACGTGTACTTCACAGTTGTAAATTTACAAGCAGAAGAGCCCTTTTAATTATTTATGGAGATGAAGGAATGCAAACTTTTATTTTTCTCTTTGATATTTCGGGCACTTTCGAGACTTAGGCGCTTATCATTTTTCTCATTGCAGTCTCCTTGTAGGAACTCCATATTAGCCTGGAACTCCATATTAGGCTGTAGGAACTGGAACTCCACATTAGCAAGCATGATAATACCTCACTGCGTACAAATTATTGACACATTAAATGACAGTATAAATGTCTCAGTACCTCAATGTATATTTATGTACTCTGAGAATCAAATATTTTTTAAATACAAAATACAAAAAGGATATACAAAATGCGTAAATTTTATTGCTAAGTACATTTAAAAAAATCTGATGTGGGCAGCACATGCCTTTTCTTATATAATGCAATGTATTTACTACTTTTGCAGTAAAAACAAAATAGGTTATTCTTATAGCAGATACTTATATTCTTTCCCAATATATTGAATTTTCGTCAAATAGTCATTATTTTGATTTAACGTAATTTTTATCCATTTGGCGAAATTATCTTTGATTTGGTAACATTTAAAAAAGTCGCCAAGTTAGCGACATTCTGCTAAATTCGTCGCCAAAATCTCACCAAGCGTTATGGAAGGAGAAATAATTTATTTTTATAGCAGATAAATGACTATTGGCGATCAAATACAAAAGTATTATTCAAAGTATCTTTTTCCATGAATGGAACGAGCTAGATCCACGAGAACGATGTCACCAAATTTGTTGCATGATATTACATATGAAAGTGAACATGTTTTTCAATAGGAAATATTTTTTTTATTGTATATAATTTTTTGATAATTTTTTTGAAAAATGTGTAGTATCTCGAGAACGGTTCATGCTAGTGTTTTAAAATTTATGTTAATCGTTTTCTAATGCAAAATTACATAAGAAATGTCTATTTCCATAATTTTATTAGAGGTTTTGATTTTTTGATGATTTTTTTAATGTTTCGCTCGAAAATTTAGGGGGAGTTCAGAACATTCGATTGCGTCTGAAACCAATAGGCTTCCTGTATTTACAGATTGCAATTTTTGTACCAAAATTTCATTCGAATCGGTCCATTCGTTCGTCAGCTATCGTCTCCACAGACTCACTGACACACACACATACACACACACACACATACACACACACAGACATCACCTCAAAAATGTTCGATTCGTGATCAGGGATGCTTGAAACGTGCTCTCCCGTCGAAAACTCGAATTCGGATTTTCGACCCCGTCACAATACTTTCCTTATACATTATTGTAAATAAGGAAAGTAAAAATATATTGAATTTTTTAAAATTTACAAAGTAGTTTAAAGTAAGTAAAAGAAAATACAGAAAGAAAATACAACCACAACGTGAATTTATACATATATAAAAGTCTACATATCCAACTGCATGTCCGTCATTTTTGGCGATAGTTAAATTTGACGACAAATTTGGTACAATATCGCCACGTTTTTTGACAATTCAGTGTCTGAAAATTAAATTTAATTTCTTTGATAATTCATGTTGCTTTGTGGGAAGTGTTAGTTTGCTATTTTGATAAATTCCTTACTCGATTTTTTGTTTTAGTAAGTAATGTGTGTTAAATTAAACTATATTATTTTATTATAACTATTTTATTATATTATAATAATTATTATATTATATTATAATTATTTTATATAAAATAACTTAAACAGCTTGGGTACACAAAATTTATTAAAACATTTTAAAATTAGTTCTCTATAGTAGTTGTTCCTAAAGTGAGATCTGCGGAACCCTTGAAATTCGTGACAAACTCAAAGAACCCCTTTGAGTTGTCACGGATTTTCACCGATAGTCACCAATTGTCACCAACTCTTTACAGTTTGACGTTTGTCATGAGTAACACAAAAAGTATTTACTATTATAACTAGTAAATTGTTTGTTAAATCTTATTTTTCAATAATTTTTTTATTAGATTTTGATATCAAAGGGTCCGCATTGTTTTAAAATTACTAAGGGGTCTTTAATGTTAAAAGTTTATGAACCACTGCTCTATGGCGTTGATATTAAAAACCTACTAATATAAAGACATATTTTAGCCTCACCTATCATATGCCCAAACTATAAATAGCTTTCGGCAAATTTCCTTCATCGTTCCAAATTCCATTGGCATCCCTGTTAACTTTTCAAAATTTATAATGCATTTTGTTTTTTCTTTTGGGGGAACTTAAGTATTTGTATTTATTTTTTCAGTTATGTATTTTCCTTTCTGCGGTAAAATGTATTGCCTTGACGGGCGTAAATAGGTGGTTCGATTCCCCGCTGAGACAAACCTATTTACTATATCCATCGAGTTCCTACTCCCATACACATACTAACGTGTACAATTACATTTAAATCCGTAATGGCTCCCCTTCATGAATGCACAGTTGCGCTAAGGGTGGTAAAATTGCGTTAAGGTTGGTAAAATTGCGTTAAGGGTGATATCTTCTTGACATTGAATCTCAAAGAATAATTAATTTTTACTTTCATTGACTTTCTTCGTTGTCTGGGGCATATCGAGTAAAATCTGCTGAAAGCATAATTTCGACGCCAACCCATGCAGATTCTATCTTTTCAGTATTTTCATGTTCTATGGTGAGTAACGGGCTATCTTAAGAAAAGGTTATCGGGCAAATCGTATTTAATCTGTTTAACTTCTGATACCGCTGATGAATTCTGGTTTTGTAATCGAAGTCGTAAATAGCAAAAGTAACTTAATCGAGTCGCTAATTCTTTACAAAGTGAACGAAGAAGAGTGGTGTTTTATATGTATGTATATTTTTCATTTATTTTCTTTAGAATATTTAGCTTTATATTAAAATATTTAATACTAGGTATTAAACCTTTCGGCATTTTCCCAAAGACCGACCGGTACGGTCTAGAATTTGGCGACTTTTTCGGCATCAATTAATTCTCTTACTGCGCCCGATGATTTTAAAATGCATCTTTAGCTTATAGAAAGGTATTTCATATAATTTGTTTTGTAAATTTAACAATATTCTAACGATTTAAAATACGCAACTCGTTATTTTTTTTAAGTAGAAAGTTTTTTTAAAAGTTGAAATTTAATAAAAAACGATACTTAGAAAAAATTTGATAAAAACGAAACTTAGAAGAAATTTATAAAGATTGATACTCAGAAGAAATTTAGTTACTTTTCGGCCAATCGTTCTCTGTCGAAGATCGCAATATGAAAAAAAAAATACGTTTGTGCAATAGTTGATCCTTAGTAATTCGAACATGGTTCTACGTCCGCTTCGCGGGCTTACTTCGCCCGCTAAAAAACACCACAGAATGCGGCCCCTCTGGCTGTCAGAGGTTGCACGTAGCAACAGTTTTTTGTGCAACAGATGTTCCGTGTCTCATAGACTGAAGTAACAATTCGAACATGAATCTACGTCCGCTAAAAAAACATCACAAAATCCGGCTCCGCTGGCTGTCGGAAGTCGCACGTAGCGACAGCTTTTTGTGCAACAGGTGTTCCGTGGCTCATAGAGTGATGTAGCAATTAGAGCATGGATCTACGCTCGCTAAAAAGACATCACACAATCCGGCCCCGCTGGCTGTCGGAAGTCGCACGTAGCGACAGCTGTTTGTGCAACAGGTGTTCCGTGGCTCATAGAGTGATGTAACAATTCGAGCATGGATCTACGCTCGCAAAAAAAACATCACACAATCCGGCCCCACTGGCTGTCGGAGGTCGCACATAGCGATAGCTGTTTGAGCAATAGGTGTTCCGTGGCTCATAGAGTGATGTAGTAATTCGAACATGGATCTACGCCCGCTTCTCAGGCTTACATCGCTACGCTCGTCTACTAAAAACATCACAGAATCCGACCCCGTTGGCCGTCGAAGGTCACACGTAGCAATAGCTATTTGTGCATCAGGTATTCAGTGGCTCATAGAGTGATTTTCAGGTTACGCCCGCTGCGCAGACGCAAACCTGTGCTCTCAGAGTCATAGAACACCTGTTGCACAACAGCGTTTGTTATGTGCCAGTTCCAACAGCCAGCGAGGCTGGACCGCGGGTAAGACCGAGAAGCGGTAGTAGGTCCATGTTCGAATTGCTACGGACCGGACCAACTGTTGCCACATTGTAACTAAATCCGACTGTCGCCCCGCCCCGTTAACTGAAAAATACATATATTTGATAAATAATGATACTTAAAAGAAATTTGATAGAAAACGATACTTAGAAGAAATGCGATAAAAAAATGGAACTTAGAACATTTGTACCCACTTGCAATCAATCACCGATTCATACGCCATTCAATCACATTCATTTTACAACTATCAATCAAACCATAAAAAAAAAAACAATTCTAAATCTTTCACTCTTCCCAGCCATTTAGCACACACAACACAAAGCAAGGAAACTTAAGAAACGCTGGAAAAAGATCTCCAAACTTAGCTCCAATCTATCAAATTCCAAAATCAACACGTGGTTGTATCCAAAAATCCAAAATCAACGTGACTGGGTTAATCACAAAACGTCCGAAAAGACCGAGAATCACAGCAGTGCGCTGCTGTTTTGTACAAATTTCCCAAAAGAGGGTTGCCAGAGTTACTAAAGAGTCGCCAATGTGCAATATAGCACTCCGCTTATCGCCGATTTGGCGCAAAAAAACAAAAAACGACTGTACCGGTTTCTGGGATTGAACCACCATTTCATATAGATTGCATACATTTTTATTTAAATTCATGTCCAGCCGTCCGCCAGCAAAACTTACGCTCATAAAATCCCCGGACACAGGCGGGTCAAGCACCTTCCCTCATCATTCAGTATGTAGTTAACTCTTACTCCTATAAATATTATTAATTTTTATACAAATCCTAACTCAGAACAATTACCTTATGATCCCTAGATCTCTCTAAAAAACGCATATTCCATACGAACCCTTAACAAAACAACACAGGTCTCACAAACAGTGAAGATCACTATATTTTGAATCAAAAATATCAAACTATCACTTACCACAAAGTGACATGAATTATCAAAAAAATTAAATTTGATTTTCAGATATTGAATCATTAAATACTTGGAGATATTGTACTGAATTTGCCGCCAAATTAATCGCCAAAGGTGACAGACAGACAGATAAAGATGTTATTTTTAATATGTACAGATGTATGTTGTGACAGCATCCTCTATGAAATTCCAAATTTTATATTTTCACATCGTTGATGTTATAAATCGTTAAGTGTTCGAAGTTTGTTATTTCATACGAGTAAGACCCCACAGGCGTTCTATACCCTATAAGTAATAAACAAAAAACACACGAAAATGTTTCCTACTTTTGTTGAGTTTGTTTACCGAGTTGAGTATCTCAAATAAAAATTTATAAAATGATAAGAAATAAAAGAACATCATGGTCTCCCTTTCAGTATCTGATGTCATACTCTACGTAATAGAGCTCCATAGTTTCCTTGCAGTTTTTCGCTATGAAAGAAGTATAGTCATTGCATTATATAGGGAACGAGCGCCCACACCAGGACTCACTTTCAGTATTTGATGTCATATGCTCATAAAGTTCCATGGTTTCCTCGCAGTTTTTCGCTATGAAAGAAGTATAGTCATTGCATAAGGAACGGGCCGTTCACATCATGGACTCACTTTACGTATTTGATGTCATACGCTCATAAAGCTCCAGAGTTCATGAAATGTTTATCCAGTATTGAAACACGTTTGACAACATTTTGTAGCAGAGTAACCCGGAGACAGACAGATAGACAGATAAATCAAGGTGTTTTATAATTATTTAATATAAAGATCTTATTATGGACGAATGAAGTAAAATCCATTCTCCATTTTTAACGAAGCGAAATCAACATTTACCTGGATTTTGTTATCCTTTTTACTCAAAAAGTACAACAGGTAGGAAGATGTAATTTTGCATACATACGTGAAATTGCCCGCAGATTTGCAGGACTTATAATCTCAATTATTAAAACGAACTGTAAGAGGGCGAAAGGCCCCCTTTTTAAACTGCGCATACTCACTACGCATCCTACAAATAACAAGCAAACAACAACTTTAAAACAGCTAATCAGATCGTGTGCATTGCGATTTAAATGTGCGCCTGTACATTAAATACGTTTTTGAGATTTAAATTTCCTATTAGGATTCTAAATTATCGAAATAAATTTTTAATAATTGTAATTTCATAATTATTTGTTAAATTATGTTTTAATTTGAAATCTTTCGAATCTCGCATACTTCAAACGCGCGATTCTATTAAAATCCTGACCTTTTTGTCAGCAAGTTCAATATTCACCCGGGGGACAAACACCTGACGTGGGCAGTACATGACTTTCCCTGCAGACTCAAATATGTTCACTTTTTTTCTTCAATAATTCATTAAATTGAGTTTAATCGCATAAAATAACACGCATAATTATTTGAAAATACAATGAATTTGCACTTTTATATCAATTTTCGATTTCATTTGGTAACTGGACTTATTCTCAAAACCGGCGTGTCAAAAATGTGAAAATTTAAAATACCTCGTGAACGGCTAGTCCCAGAGAAATGGGACTGGTTTTATTCTTTTCATTGTCAAAAAATTACGTGTAAAATAAGCATTTAATTGATTCATTTAAGCATACGTAATCTTTTACTTTAGATTTTGATGATTTTTGCTGGTCATTTCTCAAAAAAAAAAAAAAAAAGCGGGGTTTTTCCAAATCGTACCAAAATTTAATCAGCACCAGGGTAACCCGCAAGTGGCTTATCTACCAAATTTTGGGAAATTTGGTCAATTAGATTTTCAGCTAGAGTATATACATATGATTTTTAAGGGCCATTTCGCAAAAAAAGGGCAGGTTTTTTCCAGAATCGTACCAAAGTTTAATCAGCACCAGGGTTACTGACAAGGGACTTACCTGAAAAAATTTTGGGAAATTTGGTCCAATTGTTTTTGAGTTAGAGTGGATACATACATTGCACAAACAGATAGATAGCCAGCCAGCTGGACAGACAGACAGACACACACACACACACACACACAAACGTTGAGCTATAAATAGTTTTTTCTTGTTCTAGAGGTCCCAATACGTGTAGATCCGTCGAAAACTCGAGTTGCGATTTTCGACATGATTTCAATACTTTCCCTATACATTACCATGTATTGTAGGGAAAAGGTAAAAACAAACTTCTCTACGCACTAAATATTTAAATTTTTTTAATTTATACTTTCTGAAAGTACTTTTCCCGAACTTCAAAATAATATTTTTATTCAGCTAGCTGAGAGCTAGCTCAAAGGTGTTTTATATTGCCAATAGGTATATGCGGTTAAAATGTATTTATAATTCCACAGTCACTATGAACGGATTGGTCCTCCTCAGTCTCTGTTTCGCCATCTTCGGAGCTGCCAAGGCCATAATGCCAAAAGAACTGAGCGATATGTTCAAATTTTCCCAAGCAGAAGATGCTCGACCTGAGGTAAGTCTATCTTTAGCTGTACACACAACTTAACTCTAATTGTGTTATCATAGGATAGAGAGTATTTATGCAGATTAGCCGAATCCGTTGAGAAAATTTCGCAACTGTGAGTAAAGAATTAATTCATCAAACGACTTTCTGAAGCGTAGTGGTATACGAGCAGAGTTTCCGTCATCGACTCAAATACTTTTCTGCTATAGACGCTGTTTCTCAGCCAGGATGGAACCAATTTGGACAAAATTTTGAACATTTATATAATTCACAAAGTTATAGGTCGGGATGACCGAATTTTAAATTTCGATCTCTGGACTGAGATGAATGAGGTCAAAGGTCACCTCATAATAAGGAAAATTATATTTGATGTGTTTGAAAATTATAATTTACGCACGCTGTGTCCTAAAATATATCAGTGTTGTCATTTAATGTTTTGTACTTAAAAACAGATCACGTGATGTGAAAATGTGTATTATTTGGACCGTCAAAATCCGGGGAACTAACACGCTTAACACTTTTTAGCGCGACTCACCTAAGCGATGTAATTGATTTAGGTTTTGGCTTAGATCTATTCATATGGCTTAAATCTTATTGCTAATAGGTCACTTTTTTACGTATTATGGGTCTTCTTTTTCAAATGGTTTCTCCATGAAAACACCGGTTCTCGTTAGATCACCGAAGTCAGGCAGCATCAGGCGCGATTAGTACTTGGGTGGGTGCCCACCTGGGAACACCGCGTGCTGTTGGTACATTTCGGACGCGGTAGCCTAGTGGTTTGCGCGCTGGATTTGCACGCTGCCACAACTGCTGCCGTGTTAATGCGGAGTACGATCACGTTAAACATGTGGGTCCGTAAGTCCTTCCGAGAGGTTGGTGGTAGGAGAAGGAGGGTACGGTCCCTGTGGATGCCTCAACCACTGGGTTCCGGTCTAAATTGGGTGGCACTTCCCGGCCGTCCAAACAGTTACCTTACACCTTTCTAGTAGGTAGGACGGTCTGGGTCTCAACAACAACAACAACATGGTTTCTCCAATTTATCTAACGTACCTCATGGTTCCAATTTGTCGAGATTTCTATTTTTACACCCTATTTACATATTAACAGCTTACCTATTGTTCTTATATTCAAAGTGTTTAATTTGTGCTGATGATGCAAAGATTTATTATCCGATCTAAATTCCGAAGACTGTTATAACTTACAGAAAAATATTGAAAACCTCTATAGCTGGCCGATTTGTAAAAGGCTTGTACTTGTTATTTCTAAATTTCTAAGCTGTACTCATAACGGGAATATTGCCTTTTTTTTAGTTACCGTATTGGACTTGATATCAGTCGCAGAAGTTTTGACGTTAGAGATTTTGGGGTGCGTTTTGCTTCATCTTTGCATTTTGATATTTCAAGTTCAAAATAGAATTGGTAAAGCTTACAGAAATTTGGATGTTGTCGGAAGAAATTCTGATGATATAAAAATATGACTACCCGTCATAATCATATACAAAACCTCATGTTAAATCTGTTTTTTAGAGTTGTTCTGGAAAGTATTCTAATAATTCATGAATTAGAAATCACACAAAATAAACACATTTCTTCGTTTAATTTTTTTTTATATTATAGATAAGACTATAGAGAGTAGAGACACAGAAGTTAGAGCTGCTCATATTTCTAACGAAATCTTGTGAAAAAGATTTCATTTCTCAAATTTGCATAATCGGCGCAGACCCTTACGCTTCTTTCACGGTTTATTAAATAACCTGGACGATTCACCTGTTCTTCTGCAATCTCTAAATTATTCTACTAGTTGTTATAACTTACGCTTATATTATTGCATATAAAGCATTAGTTTCCCCCAAGAATTTTCAAAATTCGAGATTTTAGCAGATAATCACGTTTTAAGACGTTCTAAACTCATTTCGAACACTTTTGGAAAGAAAGCCGCTGTGTCAGTACGTTTGCGTATGTTTGTGAAGTGCGGGGGTAAGTTAAGAACGAACCTTCGTATTGCTATTAAATTTTATGTGTGATGAGACCATGTGAAGAACTAGACCTAGATAGAATACTTTTAGTAATTTTCCTGATTAAAACTCGAACGACTAGGAATTTAAAATTTTCGTGGAATTTTTCACCCTTGGAGGAATAGGATAATTCTCGAAAAAAAGGATGATAGCATAGTGTCAGTGTTATAAAATAATAGTTTGAATTCCGCTATGGATGTAAAGTGTATTAAATATGCCTAGATTAATGCAGATCAACCAAATGATTCCAATTCATCGGCATTATAGACTTATTGCCAACTTAAAAATATTTAGGGGCAATTTTTACAAAATATTTTAAAATAATAACTTGAAAAAAAAGCTAATATATGTATCTGGTGCTGATTATGATTGAAGTAGACATGAACGATATATGAATGTATGAGAAAGCTAGATATTTTCTGAAGTAAGACGAGCAGATTATTTTATCTCAAACTTTATAGCATTTTGTGAATAAAAAAATCCATATGATTAGTGAATAACACGTGAGAATATCTCCTTTTAAACCAGGACTTAACTTACAGATAATAGTGCCCAAGGCCTAGTGGTCAAATTGTGCCTCTTTCTCAGCGATGACTACAGAAGTATAGAATTCTTTTTGTAGAGATATAAATTATACTAGTAATAAATTTATCGTTTACTACTTACCATTATTGTCCATTTTATTTCAAAATAATAATAATAATTGAAAAGGATAATATTTTCACACTAAAATGTTAATAATACACGTCAGTAGAGCACGTTTGCATGTCAACTTCAGATTGTTATTGTGGCGCCCCCTATCACTTAGCAGATGAAAGCCGTGGCGTTTTATCATTATTCATGGTCCTTTACAAGATAGGACATGAAAGATTGCAATCCGAGAGAACTATTGCAAAGCCCTCTCTTGTAAGTGAAACTAGCTCTTTGCGGTAGACTGCTAACGATTGCATTCACGCATGCGTGATATGATGAAACAATGGGAGCAAGTTCTCTTCAGCGATAAATGCAGATCGCAACGGTAAATTCGAAATAAAAGCGAACTGAACACATAGCCCACGGTTGATGACATTTCGGCAGTTCATAGAAAGCAACGGGCTTGCTTCAGATCTTACGTCTCTTTCTCCACCTGTTGAATAAATATCTTGTATAGTAGTTTTTCTTTCTTTTATACGGATAATTTCAGGCTAATAGATCTTATACAGTATTTTTTCTCGGGCCCAACCTTCATCAAAACATTCTATTAAAGTATAAAATAACAATCTATAAATCTTATTTAATTTTGTGCAACTAAAATGTTGACGACTAGGGAATGGACCCAATAGGCCCTTATTTGAATCCGACTCTGCGTATAACTATTGATGTAAGCATGCAATTGAAATGCCACAAAACGATCTTTGCAGAGCAACCTGAGAGAAGACCTGAAGAAGGAACCGGGCACCATCGTAGGCAGCGACTTCGACTTCAGCAAGTTCCTAGCACAGTCGTCTCCTGCTGCCGTGAACTCCATTGAAACCGCCAGGAGGAAACTGGGTGCTGGAGACGTCGACCAGTACATGCCAGCTCCCATCAAGAAAATCCAGTGCCACGTCGAGTTCCAAGTAGTAAGTTACTTCGAATATTTGTATCTATTGGACTGTATAATTTAACCTTTTGCTTACGGGTGGGACAGCGTCCATCCTAAACGAAGAACCTCTCAAAACGACAGGTATTTGACATACCCTATCCAAAACAGTTCGATCCCCTTTGCAGTCATTGGCGTCCATGGAAATCGCCGACAGAAACATTGCACCTGCTGCAGCAGGTGCTAATGCCTGCAAAGGGGATCGAACTGTTTTGGATAGGGTATGTCATATACCTGTCTTTTTCATAGGTTCTTCGTTTAGTATGGACGCTGTCCCGTAGGCAAAAGGTTAAAACGTAAATGCCCTCACTGACATCACCTTATCTCCCTCAACCCCTCGATATAAAAAGTGAAGTCTTATAGGGATATCTTTATAATGGGTTAGGAAAGGTTCGGTAGTTTGTGGAATAGTTAAAAAAATTCTAAAATATATTTTCGTAACCCTTCCCTAGTGATATATTTAGTCGTGTATCTAGAAACATACCTAGTGAAGTTGACAGGGTCGGCCTAATGATATCATAATATTTAGATCTCATTTAAGCACTGCATATAAATTGCATGGTTATATAACTCCTGCGTCAATTTAACTATATATTTCTCCATTCGAGAATCGAACCACCTATCTCTATCTGTCCATACGGCGCTTTATGTATTGAGCTACTAAATGGATTGTCTTCTATATTTGTAGTAGATCCTTCACTATTCTTTTACTAAATAAAATGGTTTGGTTTGTCGTTGGTTTCGCGAGAATTTTTTCTGCTGCACTACAGCCTAATGTATGCCAAGACCGCCACAGTTAGTGATCGTCATCACGTCTTTCCAAGAGTAATTGCTCGAAACAGTTGGACTTCAACTATCTACAAATCTCTCTCAACACTATCTAATCATCTACTTGGAATCCCTGCTACTAATCCCCCTCTTTAGGTATTATAAATGTCAATTTTTTACTTGATTGATATCAGTCTGATCCCAGCCTTTAACACTCTGTCAATATTCGTTTCAATATGTGGACCCTATAAATGCTTTTTCTGGTCACAGTTTTTCGGCCATTTCTACTTCTAACATAAATTGCTTCTTTCTTTCAGACGGAGCGAGTTCCAGGACGCTGTACCCGCCTTGCCGGCAGCATACCAGCCTGTCAAGCAGAAAAGTACATAGGAATCAACTACAACGAATGCAGTTAGAGGTTTCAAACTGCTCTGCGGCACCATACAGTATATACGGACTACTTTGCGTGATATCACTTGTCGTTCCTTCCTGTACCATTAGTCCTCGCTCTGGCTAGATACTAGTGATCTTTTTGTGTTTCCTACCTTTATTTAAAAAGAGCTCTACATTGTTGTATCATGTTTGTAATTTATTTGTATCGCCAACGCCTATTGTATTTAAATGTATATTAAAGCATATTGTATTAAAGTAATTTGTGCATTTTTTTGTTTTCAAGATTTTTACTTTATGTTATTGTAAAGCACTTATTTCCCCGAAATTTTGACACGATAGACAAACATATTTTAACATTCCTTAAATATATTTTGAAAACATTTGGAAAGATATCAGCTTTTCTCTCTGTGTATATGTTTGTGTGCGTGTGTGAATACGATAACTCGAGAATGGATGCAAGTAGACCTATGAAATTTTATGGGTTTGAGACGGATAATTTTTTGTTATGTTCATATTAGAATTTGAATAATTAGAAATTAGATTCTCATAGCATCATTTCATAGATAAATGTGATAATTCTCGAAACACCGTTGTATTACAGTCTAGGCGGGAAAATGATAGTTTCAAGTACGATTTTTGTGTAAATGATATTAAAATGGTATGTATTTTACACAAATCAACCATTCATTTCAGCCACTAAACTGCCAATTTAAAAAAAGAAACTTTTCAAGTTGTTTCAAGAAAGTTTTAAAAATAGCTTTCAGCTTCCTTTCAAACAAAACTTATAAATTGTTGCAAGTTTTTTTCATTCTCATATTTTTTTCAAGTAAAATATATATTATATAAAAATCATGAAATACAACTCATAATAATGTCGAATTGAGACTCATAATCCCTCTGAAAAAGAAAACTTCAATTTCAATAATAATTTACAAAAGGTAGACAATCTCAATTTGTTGGATTTAAATACTTACACTAGTACAATTCAAGCACACTTTTCTTAAATATAAATGTAATAGAATTTCCCATAATAGCTTATATTAGAGAAAGTTAAGAAATACTATAATTTCCATACTCACAAAAACCGCAAAACAGGCTTTGTTAAAGAAAATTTACAAAACCATTGGGATGATTTTAATAGTATGAACCTGGCTGCGGCAACATAGGCTCTATCATTATTAATTTGGTGTCGACTGTGTGGTAAAACTGAGTTAACCACTGTCCTTTGAAATATGCAAAATTAAGTAACAAAAAAAAGTTTTCTAAAACGTTAAAGTTTCCCTTCATCTCAAAACAATTACGGAGTTCCTAGGAATCTAAATCTCCACCTCCACATAGATTTACAGCATGATATGGCATTATAAATTTGAAGTATAGCAACAGACCTCGATACCCACTAGATACTCGTAGAAAGTTATTAAAAACGTAAATAGTGCGTATGCGTCTTGCAATTGATACAGGGGCTGTTTACACATTTTTAAAACGATTTTATTGCAAAAAGTAATAAAGCTCAAATTAATTCAATAAATTTTCTGGCAGAAACTTATTTTATAAAAACAAAATTATTGTTTGACGTAGTTAAATTTTGCTTATTTTATGAATGGCATATGTAAACAAACATTGGATTGAAGGATACGTTTTCGATCTTTCCGAAGAGAAATGCTCCTTTCCTGTTATTAAAAAGTGCTGTGAAAACCGTGGAATTCGCATTTTTAGATAAAAAATAAATAATATTGTTAATAATAAAAAGGAAAAGGGTCAAACATTGCTTTTAACCGAAAACGGAACAACGAATGAATACCCAAAGAAGGTACGATTATTTCGAAAATAATGTCTCTTGTATTAAAGGAAAATACACTTATTCAAAGTGTAATTGCTATAAGTGTCTTTAAATACCTCTGTAACGATTATAAACAAGATTAATAAAGATTTAAATTTTTGAAAAGCTAAAAAGCATAATGTTTACTTCCTTTTGTCTAGACACGTGACTGAGCTCAGAACACGCTGTAGAATTCTCTATTAAAATCATTTTGATGGTGATAGATGGAAATATATTGTGACAATTGATAAAACGTGGATCTATTTAAATGAATGTGACAATAAAAGGTCGATTTACTATCGTAAAATAGGAGAAAGAGACCTAAAATCTTGGTTCCAAGAATCAAAAGAATGTTTCAATACAGGATTTATGATTATCGCTGGCTTTTGGCACAACGGTAAATTAAAGTTAAGTCGAAATTTATTAAAATAAAATTTGTTAAAATAAAATTTATTAAGTTTATTAAAGTTTGAAGTCGAAGAATGTCAAAATCAATTCA
The DNA here is from genome assembly GCA_951213105.1 of Amaurobius ferox. NCBI lineage: Eukaryota > Metazoa > Arthropoda > Arachnida > Araneae > Amaurobiidae > Amaurobius > Amaurobius ferox. Next base: position 112,574,293 of record OX578138.1, read on the forward strand.
ACATATTACGAAGTTAATATTTTAACTCCTTTATTTAAAGAATAAATACCCCCCTTTTATGCACAGAGTCTTAATGGAGTAACATTTCACCAGGATAAAGTTACCAGTTACACATTAAAATCTACTGCTAAGTTTCTTGAAAAAATGACGAAAGATACCGGTATTAAAGCTGTACCTCTGGTTTATATTCCTTTAAAGTCCCCTGATGTATCCCCAATCGATAATTGCGCGTTTGAGTTATTTAAAAGAGAATTTTGTAAACGCAGACCTAAAACAATGAATAGCCTATGGAAACTGTAAAGAAGAAGTGGAACAAAATACCACTCATAACTTTAAGAAAAGCTTTCATATCTTAAAAATCAAGATGTAGGATGATAGTCCAGAGAAGATGACATCAGATAGAATATCTAAGAAATAAATATTCTTACTTCAAATCTTAATTATATTGCTTTAAATTTGTTCTAAAAATGTATAAACAATCTCTGTAGAATGCATAGCACCTGTATAAAATAGAAAGAGAGGGGAGGGGGGAGATCAATGCATGGATTTCTATACTCATAAGGAAAGTTGATAGTCTGAAATCTGAAGAAATTAAAACCCTCGTGAAGAGGACCTAAAACAATGTACGCAAATAGTGTTTATTTATATCAACGGTTTTTTTTATCGTCACAATTTTTTTTAAAGTATAAAATACATCCATTTATATCAGGTAAATTTATGTATAGCATGTATGGTAATCAACGAGAAGGAATAATAAAATGAAGCCATAGGGTCGGCAATAATATCTTCCCAACAACAAAAACTACTTTACATAGTCGGAAATAAATCTGAGCTGAAATTACGTGATATAACTGCACATATTTTATAACTTTAAAAATATTTTCTATCAATAAGTCGAAGGGAATAAATACGATTTTTGTACCTTGTTTTATGCCCTATATACGTCGGTATAATTTCGTTTCTCCCGTTTTCAGCCTAATAATTCTTGATTCTCCTTTTTGAGAAAAAGTTTTACTCTGTCGCCATTAAAGGACGCGAGTTAATAAGTAATCCTTTATCTCGAATATATAGGTGTCGTTCGTTCAGAAACTAAATCTCATCATGCATAAGTGACGTCGCTTTCAATGAAACAAATTTTATAAAGTCGATATGTTTGAATAAAATAGAAAGGATCGGATAATTCTTAAGTAATAAAACCAGGTTATTTTAAAGTAATAACTAATCTAAACACCACAATTCTTGTAGAGTCTTAAAAAGTAAAAACAGAAACTTTTATATCTACATTTATGAAAAGCACATAATTTTTACATTGACATTTTTTTAACCAAATACACAATAATATTTCGAGTAAAATGTCAATTAATTTTTTTAAGGTTTGTACACTATTTAGACAAAGACGGAAAGACACTGTTACTGTAGATCAGCCTTCGTTATGGTAATAGACCTTTGTGTCTTGAACTCGGTTGACTTGGGTATAGGGAAGATCCTAAAAAAATGAAAAGCAATTCCATGAATTAAAAGTGTAATCAGAAAAAAACATTTAAAAGTGCTTTCAAAACTAGTGTATTCTAGTGAAAAGTGTCAAATTCAGTAACGGAATTAGAATATATCTTGGTTTCGTGGTTTTTTAACACTTTACAACAAAGTTGAAAAGTGTTTATGACTTTGTTCATTCTGTCTGTCTGTCTGTCTGTCTGTCTGTCTGTCTGTCCGTTAGCACGATAACTGCCGTGAAAATGACTTAATCAAAATGAAATTTTAGTCTGTTGTTCAGACGGTCTGTAGAACCTATGGGAATATAAATGAATAATATTACCCAATTAGTTTTGGATTGAACCCGGGTCGAAAAAATGAAATACATTGAGCCCTATGGGACCTAATTTTTCAAACATTTTTTAAGCGGATTTAAAATTCACAAATTGCTTCGAAAATTTTAGATAATATTCAAATTGTTCCATAAAATATATAAAAAAAAATTCAGCGAAATATATTCAGTAGTTTTTTAAATAAAAATTAAAATAATAATTACACCTCTTATATGAAACGATCATGTGACCATGATATGAAACGATCACATGACCCACTTCAAAATGATATATGGCATCCATCTTGTTTCAAAATCGTGATTTTTTTAAGTTCTTTTTAATTCATATTGAGTGTTGTATCCGTCCTAAAACTACTTTTTTTTTGCTTAAATTCTGTGCATCTACATACTGAAACAACGCAATGACAATATATTTGAGTTTAAATGCTCATCTAAATTTGATTATTCCTACAACTAAGCCTATTTTTCACCTATGTAAAATGTAAACAGCAAAATATATAGAATGAGTTGTATTAGAATTCCTGTATTTTTTTAACACAAAATAATTTAGTCCATGGAGTCTGCATGGCTGATATGAATGAAATATTAATTAAATTTCATAAAGAGAAGGACGATTTTTTTTCGATGAAGTTTCAAGCATAGAGTTTAATTTTTTGTAGCTCCATGGTCTTAAACAAAATGTTTAAATAAAATAAATTATTGTAGTATTGTGATGAATGAAATGAATGGGAGAAAGTTATGAATGAAATCCTGTTTTTATAGAGAGATCCAGGCGTGTTATTTTTTCTATGACGTCATTTGAATTAATTTCAGTTGTTTTTGATGAAGTTTTCAAATATAATAAATTATCGTAGCATTATGATAATTCTAAAACTATTACCGAGGAATGTATAACATTTTAGAGATGTTTAAATCAGGCAATTTATATTTCAATGCCGTCATTTGAATGAAGTTCATTTTTTTCGATGAAGGTTTAAGTTTTCAAATATAATAAATTAATGCAGTATTGTGATAAGTTTCAAAATATTACCGAGGAATGTATTGCATTTTAGACTTGTTGAAATAAAATTGCATTGAAGTTGGAAAGTGTTTCATAATCAATGCTTTAAGCATGATTGATTTTTCTTGTTATAAGATAAATTTCGTACTACACAAGCGAGTACTACTAGCAGCAAATAAATTACGCAATGTGTGGGGGATCCGCGAATTTCGAACTCGGAAAATTTTGAAAATTTCAGAGTTCAAAATACGGCTATATTTTAGAAATTGTATACAATATTTTAAATTTTGGATCTCGGAGGGTGAAAAATTGCCTGTCATTGGATAATCTGACCATGACATCTAAGCTCTAATGCAAAATTGTCCAACTGGCGGTTCACAAGCAAGGTTAATGCTTAGATGACATGCATAAAATTAACTACATTTTTAACTTTATTTCAAACATGAGCAAATACTGATAAATAATGAAATGCTTAATGGATGCATAAATCTTACTGTAATTGTTTTCAACGGCAGCAAAAATATTTTGATTCAAAATTTTACTCTGTTTTTTATAGAAGTTGAACAACGTTGTATAAAGCGTAAACAATTAAAATGAAGAAAATTGTTATAGGTATGTATTTATGTCACTGTTCTTTTCTTTTCATTTTGAAAAATGAATCATTAATTCATACACACAAAACGTACTGTGCACTTTTCATTCAATAAAATAGCCTAACTTACAAAAAAAGTATTTTAACTCTCAATTTCAATATTACAAATACAGTCATTAGAATAAACAAATTTAATTATTATAAACAAGAAAGATCAATCATGCATAAAGCATTGATTATGAAACACTTTCCAACTTCAATGCAATTTTATTTAATCATGTCTAAAATGCAATACATTCCTCGGCAATATTTTAAAACTTATCACAATACTACATTAATTTATTATATTTGAAAACTTAAACCTTCATCGAAAAAAATGAACTTCATTCAAATGACGGCATTGAAATATAAATTGCCTGGTTTAAATATCTCTAAAATGTGATACATTCCTCGGTAATAATTTTAGAATTATCATAATACTAAGATAATTTATTATATTTGAAAACTTCATCGAAAACAACTGACTTTTATTCAAATGACGTCATAGAAAAAATAACACGCCTGGATCTCTCTGTAAAAGCAGCATTTCATTCATAAATAATTTCCCATTCATGTCATTCATCACAATACTATAATAATTTATTTTATTTAAAAATTAAGACCATGGAACTACAAGTAATTAAACTCTATACGTAAAATTTCATCGAAAAAAATCGTCCTTCTCTTTGTAAAATCAATGAATATTTCATTCATATCAGCTATGCAGACTCCATGAACTAAATGATTTTGTGTTAAAGAAATACAGCAATTCTAATACAACTCATTCTACATATTTTGCTGTTTACAGTTTACATAGGCGAAAAATAGGCTTCGTTGTAGAAATAATCAAATTTGGATGAGCATTTAAACTCAAATATATTGTAATTGCATTGTTTCAGTATGTAGATGCACAGAATTTAAGCAAAAATAAAGTGATACAACACTCAATATGAATTAAAAAGACCTTTAAAAATCACGATTTTGAGACAAGATGAATGCCATATAACATTTTGAAAAGGATCACGCGATCTTTTCATATTATGGTCACGTGATCGCTTCATATAAGAGGTGTATTTTTTTTTTTTTAGTATTTTAATTTTAATTTAAAAATCTACTGAATACATTTTATTGAAATTTTTTTTGTATATTTTATGGAACAATTTGAATATTACCGAAAATTTTCGAAGCAATTTGTGAATTTTAAATCCGCTTAAAAAATGGTTGAAAATTAGGTCCCATAGGGCTCAATGCATTTCATTTTTTCAACCCGGGTTCAATTCAAAACAAATTGGGTGATATTATTCATTTATATTCCCATAGGTTCTACAGACCGTCTGAACAACATACTAAAATTTCATTTTGATAAAGTCCTTTTTACGGCAGTTATTGTGTAAACGGACAGACAGAATGAACAAAGTCATAAACACTTTTCAACTCTGCTGTAAAGTGTTAAAAAGTATATCCGCTAAAACCCAACAGTAGCACTGAAAAAATTTATTAAATGCCTGTTATTTATAATGCACAATTCCAGTTTACTACTGCACAGATTCTTTTGGTACTGCATAAATTGTGCAATACTGCACGTTGAAAAAAAACCCTGCCCGGCTGGCGATCAAACTTCTAATATATTCGTTAATTTTCAAGTGTCATTACTCAGCCACTATTGTGAGAAGTAAATTTATCCTCCATCAGACATTAATGAATGGTACGATCTCACTTTGTTCCATATATTGTTTATTTGCAAGTGTACCCAGTGGCGTACTCAGGAGTTGTTTGGGAGTCATACCCCCTGCACTGCACGTAAAAATAACCCCCTGCACGTAAAAATATTATTAGCTCTACTTAGAATCCGTATTGTAAACAAAATAACACTATAAAACAACCTTCCATATCTTTGTAATTCCCTAATATTTGGTCGTACCCCCCCCCCCCCTCTCATTTTTTAAGATCCTGATTATGTTTGTATTATCACACACATTAAAATTCATTTTAATAATATAAAATTACGAGTTTTTTCAGAACCCTAATATTTACTGCAGGGATTTCATATCAAGGAGAGTTTCGGTGACAAGGGTTCTATTTCGTATTAAAAAAAGAAAGGTGGGAAATAAAAATCAAAATTTTCACTACGATCTGAAATATGAAGTTCAAAAAATATAGCGTTTACTTCAAATAGAGAAGGAAAAATAATTATCTCAGTATATCAATGAATAAAGAATCGTCTATCCAGCCACAGATCAGTGGATCAACTCCTTGCTAAGACAAGAGTGTGGCGATTGGGTGTCGCCGGGCCCGAGCCAGGACCGGACTCGGGACCTAGTGCTTACAAGACCGACATTATAGTCACTGAGCAGAAGCTAGCTTTTGCTCAGTGATTATAATGTCGGTCTCGTAAGCAAAGGGTCCCTGGTTCGGGGCCCGGCGACGCCCAATCGCCACAATGATGACTGGACGTTTGAAACACGCAACCTTCCTCTCCAACGATCTCACCTCTCAACACGAGATGGCAGCACCACACGGAGTCAGAAGCCTTGACAATCCCTTCCTGGTTGACCACGACTGGCCGTCACGCCCGAAGCGACACGCCTCCAGGCCCACTTCAACCCCTCAACTGCATTTCGGGGGGACAAGCGGGGGTTTTCTCAGCGGCCCCCCCCCCTCCTCGCCGAAATTAGACCGGGCCTTCTCATCAGGTGAGGGAGTGTGCGGCAGCAAATACATCTCATCAAAGATGCTTGGAACCTGTACCCGAATTATAAGAAAGGAGGAGAAGCTAGATTTTGCTCAGTGATTATTATGTCGGTCTTGTAAGCAAAGGGTCCCTGGTTCGGGGCCCGTCGACTCCCTTTCCGCCACAACAGTATTAACAACTCGAGTAGAACCTTCCTCATTACAGATAGTTTAGTAAGGTACTTTTCTAGGAACTTTACTCACATCTTGGACATTGCGAGGGCCTTATGCAGCGGTCTGATGTCTCGCTCTCTTTAACGGTCCCTTCCGGGCAGAAACAGCCCCGAATGCATCCGTTCTTGGTGCAGGGCGTCGTTCCGTACCTAGTGGCACAAGTAGGAGGACACGTATCAGCGCATATTTTCAAAATAAGGTGATCAGGACATTCTGAAAGAAAAAGAAAATCGAATATTATTTTATCTCTAAATATTAAAAAAGAAAATAGGCGTGATTGTTTCAGGTGGCACAATGCAATTGACAGAATGTTGAAAGCATAAATTAAGTGCAAACACACATGCGACAATGCTTGGTAAATATCGGTAAATATTTATCAAAACTCTGTGACGTGGCTTGGTAAACTTAAATTCCTAGTGTAACACACGTGATTGAATTTAACAGCTAATAAATCTAACGATGAAATAATCTAAGAATGTGTAAATGGCGAGTGGATCTAACGGTGAGTGAGTCTGACAGCGAGTGCATCTAACGGTAAGTGGATCTAACGGTGAGTGAGTCTGACAGCTAGTGCATCTAACGACGAGTGGATCTAACGGTGAGTAAGTCTGACAGCGAGTGCATCTAACGGTGAGTGAATCTAACGGTGAGTGAGTCTGACAGCGGGTGCATCTAACGGTGAGTGGATCTAACGGTGAGTGAGTCTGACAGCGAGTGCATCTAACGATGAGTAAATCTAACTATGAATCTAACAGCATGGCTGCCTGCGTCATCAACTATAGTAACTGACACTATATTCAATATGAGTGTTATTGTTAGATAAAGAATTAAACATTTCTATACAACAAGTGCTCTTTCTATCACCGTTCGTTATCCACTGTGTTAACTAGTACTCTATTCAATTCGGGCGTTATATTTTCAGATGAAGAACTGAACAAATGTTCCCTCTAGTTCCATACGTTATTCACCATGATAATAGACACTATATTCAAGCCGAAAACTGCACCTTTTCTGGTTATTCTTACCGTGACTAGAAAACCCATCAAGGACTTTTTCAACTCTTTTTTTTTTCAGAGAAATATATAGCCTGGGGAATTTGGTACCGAACTTTTCCCGCTAACGGAACCATCTTTACTACCGAGCAGAGAGATTTTTTTTTTTCGCGAACGAAACTTTCTAACCGCACGAAAATGATGTTAATAGATTTAGCATATTGCATTACATATGAAAAGCCGATTTATTTTATGAGATTTATTTTTCTTAGCTTATTGCATCATTTATAATATATTTATTAAAAAATGTGCAATATGTCGAGAACGATTCATGTCAACTTTCTGAAATAAGTTCCATTTGTTGTCTAATGCCAAATAATTCCTATATTCTAATGTGTATAAAATAGTTGTTTATTTAACATGCTAGACTCTTCTGATTTTATGATTTTTTTTAATATGAATAACATCGATGCTTGGGGGGGGGGGGGGGCATCTGTGGCGGAAATCGAAGCGTTACGAAAAATGTAAACAATTTTTATGCTTAAAGCTCCGAATCAGATTTATAAAAATGCAAATAAAATTCCTTGTTTTGTCGAACATAGGGTCCAGATTACAAATATATCAGATAATTTTAATATTTTAATGTTTTCTTTTCGGAGAAACTTGAAAAGTATCTGTCCGAGTGAGTGACATTCTTAATTTTTCTTACTTTCACTCGAAATATTTTCGAAACTATAATATATAGATATAAATAGTAAACGGAAAAATATGTGTTAGGAAATTTAGTTTCTAAATCTATATTTATGTTTGAAAAAAGCTCCTATAGTTTACGAATAGGTAATCGGCTTATTCAGTTGAAGAAGACTGATAAATTTTCCGTTTTTACTTTCCTTATATACAATAATGTATAAGGAAAGTATTGTGACGGGGTCGAAAATTCGAATACAAGTTTTCGACGGGAGAGCACGTTTCAAGCATCCCTGATCACGAATCGAACAATTTTGAGGGGATGTCTGTGTGTGTGTGTGAAAGTATGTGTGGGGGGGGGGGGAGTCGGATGGGTGGAGACGATAACTGACGAACGAATGGATCGATTCGAATGAAATTTGGTACAAAAATTACAATCCGTGAATAATGGAAGCCTATTGCTTTTATACGCAATCGAATGTTCAGAACCCCATCAAAATTTTCGAGTGAAATTTGAAAAAATCAAAACCTCTAATAAAATTACGCAAATAGACATTTTTTATGTAATTTTTCATTAGAAAACGATTAACATAAATTTTAAAACACTAGAACGAACCGTTCTCGAGATATTGCACATTTAAAAAAAAAATTATCAAAAATTTTTATAAAATAAAAAAAATATTTCCTATTGAGAAACATGTTCACTTTTCATATGTAATATCATGCGATAAATTGGGTGACATCATTCTCGTGGATCTCTAGCTCGTTCCATTCATGAAAAAGATACTTTGAGTAATACTCTTGTATTTGAACGCCAATAATCATTTATCTGCTATAAGAATAAATTATTTCTCCCGTCTATAATACTTGGAGAGATTTTAGCGATGAATTTGCCGGAATATCGCCAACTTGGTGACTTTTTTAAATGTTACCAAATGAAAGAAAACCCAGCCAAATGGATAAAAGTGACGCTGAATCAATGAAAATAACGACTATTTGACGAAAATTCAAAACCTTGGAAAAAATATAAGAATAACCTATTTTGTTTTTATTGTAAAAGTAGTAAATACATTGCACTTTATAAGGAAAGCTATGTTCTGCCCACATCAGAATTTTTAAGTTTGTAATGCTTATATTTAAAAAAATTAAATTCTGAATAATAAGCAAGAATGTGTATCTCTTTTAAAGCTCTAGAAGTGCATATAATTGAATTTTGTACCCAGCTCCTACTTTCAAAGTATAGTGCTTATATTTCCGATATTTTAGTATTTTAACCTAGGTTTTCCAATGGGTATGGAAGCTGTAATAGTTAAAATGTCACGATTGCTGCAGATCAATCTGTTTACTTACTCCGTAGTAAAACATTGGTGCATAAGGCGAATACTTCATTTAATATGAAAAAAAATTAGGAGGTTAAATGAATTTGGGGATTCTAAGATGTTAAACGATGAGTTTTGAACCGAATAGATGGAAATATACGTATTTATGTGCCGCCAGGCAAGTTTATACAATAACTTGAATCTAAAATCTCGCCAGATATATTATATAGGTTTAATCTAACTCGTTTGGTGGTATCACCAAGCAAGTCAGTAAAATAATTTGGTATTTTGACGTCAAGTCCATCGGAGTATCCAAATGAAACCAAAAGTGCCTGCTAACTATAAACAGTTAGGTGTAACTTGTAGTGCTTTGAAAGCCTGTAAACGAAACAAATGAGCTGGAAAAAAAATCGAATAAACTTATTGAACTTTACTGGAGTTTTATTTTACAAAATGTTATTCACTCAAAACCATTTACGGCTCCAGCGGACCGAAACCACCGCTTTTCAGTCATCGATTTTTTTAAAAATATATTCAACGGCTCTCCAAATATTATATCACGTTGAAAACCATTTGGGTTCCAGTATTCATATTGTGAGAATAATACCAAATTTCATTCGATTGCTTTTATTGGTTTTTGAGATATCACGTCTATAGACTCAACCATACTCCTACACATACAAATACAACGATATCACCTAAAAAATATTCAATTCCAATTCAGATGTGCTCGAAACGTGTAAATCGATCGAATATTAGAATTCGAATTTTAGTTCTAGTCATATTACTTTATAAACTATATTATGCATGCAGAGAACTCGAAAATATTTCGATCCACCCGAAGGTACACGGGAAGGAATCTCCGTCATCGCGATAGCGTACCCGAAGCGCGAACGACCTAGTACTATGTATGCAGGGTATCCCGACCCACCCGAAGGTGCACGGGGAAGAATCTCCATCGTCTCCATTGTGCATTTGGGACACTTGGCCACGAAAGATTCAGTGGCAGCAGCATGTATGCAGGGAAAGAAAAACTGAACGCACAGCTCAGTAAGAAATGCATTTTTCATTGCAGTGAAAATTTTCGAAGGATTCAAGGACTCGTCAGAGTAGTTTTTGTTTCCTTCCTTTTAGTTCCCTTTTCGAAAATGACTAGCCATCTTAAAGTATATGTTGTTTTGTGTATAAATCCATCTCCAAAGTGATATTAAAGCTGTCAAGCACTCTTGCAAACTTACTTGAAAGTAAACCATATCCAGAACTTTCTTTAGTCGACTGGGACTGCTGTTGAACTGGAGGTCTGTTCCGAACCGAACTGCTTGATGTTTCTCCTATAATGGTGAAAATAAGGGATTTGAGACCACATGCAGCACGTTTATTTAAAATTTATATTTACTTATCACAAAAACATAAATTCATATCCACAGTTTGACTCCGACAGCTTGAACCGTAAACAAGCTGTGTTAGTTGGAAGCTTCTTTTGGATTGAGAGCAGACAAAATCGAAGTTATTTAAGATTGTTATTTATAACACTGGACAACACATTTTGACTTTTAGGTTTTCTCGCCGAGATTGAACCAAGTTATTTTTATGTCGTTTGGTCTGCTGAATATGAAAATGGCTCTTAAAACACCACATCAGCTCCGGTTTTTGAAATATCTATAAAAGAAGTTTTACATATTTGCATGAACATATTCTGTTATAATCCTCACCGTTTTGCCCTTTATTTATAAAAAGTTTCTGGAACACTTCTCGTAAGGATAACACAATAGGTCTGTTAGTATTGCTGCATTCCATTTCCGCTGATATCGTTTATTGACGGTAGTAATGTCCTGGCGAAACCGTTCTTCGTGCTTGTCACTGACACCACTGCAGTTCACAGAGAAAATATTCAGATGGGATTGTAAAAAGTGTCTTTTTAATGACATGTTGCACCGGTCTCCCATAGTTCTGCAGGAGGAGTTCTACAAGCACCTGATAATTGATGAACATTTCCATTTCTTGTGCCTTGAAAACTAGTGCATGCTTGCCCACCCCCTCCGTATCTTGAAAACTAGAACTAATCTGGAATATTTAAGTTCTTAGTATATCCACACATAAAATTTCATATTGGCACAATCAGTTGTTCTCGCTAAGGTATACAGTATCAACAATTCGCAAAATTAATTTTAAATTATTTATGTTTTAATAATATGATTTACAAAAAAAAAATCTAGTTCTACATTTTTACACAATGTATGTATGCAACAATTTTTTATAGCGTTACGTGCATTTATTTTTGAGTTATTATGTCTAATGTCTGGGCAAACGCACATATAAACTTACATTTCCTCGACATTACTCGCAATATGTTCTGGGAATCATAAAACATATTTCTCTATCAACATTTCGGAATCAAACATTTTCTCGAAAACAATACATTATATAACAAATTTTCCGTTCCTCGGGTTCTAAATAAGCACCCACTACTGAAATAATACAATAACAGGTAACACCAGTCAAATACCAAACCGCCTGTCTTGAACCAAAATCATTCCTACGTCCCCTTTTGTTAACACTTTACAACAAAGTTTAAAAGTGTTTATGACTTTGTTCATTCTGTCTGTCTGTCTGTCCGTTAGCACGATAACTGCCGTAAAAATGACTTAATCAAAATGAAATTTTAGTATGTTGCTCAGACGGTCTGTGGAACCTATGGGAATATAAATGAATAATATCACCCAATTAATTTTGGATTGAACCTGGGTTGAAAACATGAAATACATTGAACCCTGTGGGACCTAATTTTTCAAACATTTTTTAAGCGGATTTAAAATTCACAAATTGCTTCGAAAATTTTAGGAAGTATTCAAATTATCCCATAAAATATATAAACAAATTTCAGCAAAATATATTCAGTAGTTTTTAAAATAGAAGTTAAAATATTAATTACACCTCTTATATGAAGCGATCACGTGACCACTATATGGAAAGATCACGTGACCCGCCTCAAAATAAAATATGTCATCCATCTTGTGTCAAAATCGTGATTTTTAAAGATCTTTTTAATTCATATTTAGCGTTATCCGTTCTAAAACCGCTTTATTTTTGCTTAAATTATGTGCATCTACATACTGAAACAATTCAATTACAATATATTTGAGTTTAAATGATCATCCAAATTTGATTATTTCTACAACGAAGCCTATTTTTCACCTATGGAAACTGTAAACAGCAAAATATGTAGAAGATATGTAGAGTTGTATAAGAATTGCTGCATTTCTTTAACGCAAAATTATTTAGCTCATGGAGTTTGCATTAGCTGATATGAATGAAATATTCATTGATTTTACAGAGAGAGGAACGATTTTTTTTCGATGAAGTTTTAAGCAGTTTAATTACTTGCACCTCCATGGTCTTAAGTTTTTAAATAAAATAAATTATTATAGTATCGTGATGAATGAAATGATTGGAAAATGTTTATGAATGAAATGCTGCTTTTATAGAGAGAGCCAGGCGTGTTATATTTCGATGGCGTCATTTGAATAAATTTCAGTTGTTTTCGATGAAGTTTTCAAATATAATAAGTTATTGTAATATTATGATAACTTTAAAAACATTACCGAGGAATGTATCGCATTTTAGAGATGGTTAAACCAGGCAATTTACATTTCAATGCCGTCATTTGAATGAAGTTCATTTTTTTCGATGAAGTTTTAAGTTTTCCAATATAATAAATTGATGTATTTTTGTGATAATTTTTTTAAATATTACTGAGGAATGTATCGCATTTTAGAGATGTTTAAGTGAAATTGCATTGAAGTTGAAAAGGGTTTCATAATCAATACTTTATGCATGATTGATCTTTCTTGTTTACATTGTTCATATTTACATTGCGCAATTATACAATGCGGGCGCAATACGTCCTAAAACAGCTCCTTTAATACGCCCTAAATAAGCTTATTTTAATACGTTCTAAATAAACACTCGATTGCCCATCTTTTGCAGAACGAACGACACAATATAAATACTTGAAGTCGCAAAAAAGAAAAAAGTTCCTTTACCCCTGAAGTAAAATTAAAAAAATTATTGTTATCTCATAGCATTTTCTTTTTATTTAAGTCAAATTTTAGAATAATACTCATAATGATAATATAATACCAAATTACAAAATTCTGGACGAAATTTATTATATTCGCAAAGTTACAATTCTCAGTGTAGAAGTAGCTGTTTTCTTTATAAATTTAAATTGGAATACAAATTATGGAATTCTTTTCCACTTTTCTTAAAATCACAGAACCACGAAAATAGTTTTAAGAAGTACTTAAAGATGTTTCTATTACAGGTCTGCCCGATTTGTTGACCTATTATTTATTTATTTTGTTACTTGTATCCCTGCTAGTTATTTCTGGTTCATTTTGTTATGGCTTTTGTTCTGCTACTGACCATTGATTTAATACTAGTGTGTTGCAAGTTTGGCTGGGGGTTGTGGACCCATCAGGTCCAACTAAAGCGCCTTTTTGCGCCGTTCCTCACCCCACTGTTATACATTCACTTATAAGCTAAAATTGCATGTATTGTGTGTATTATGGGGCAAAATAAAGCTTATTATTATTTGCTATAAAATTAATCAAAGCTCTTTCATATTATCTATGGTGACAATGAATATATTTATTTGATTTAACGAAATGGCGAAAAATGGCGATTTTCGACTTTACAAGTTTGTAACTTTTAAACTAATTTAAATTAAAAAAAATAGATCTTACCGAGGTGTATCGCACGGAAACGCAAAGCACTTCTGTAGTCTATTTAGCCGCCGTCCGACACTTTGACTTTTCGTTACAGACAACAGATACAGAAGCACAATGGGTAAGTAATTTGCATTTTCCCAACAAATTTAAAAATTCTTGGCAATTCATCTATAAAAGCTATTTTTGTCTGAGTCAGATAGATCTGTAGCCAAGTGAAAATTCATCTCAAAACTCAAACCAGATGAATAACTTACTTGAAACTTGAGCATATCCAGAACTTCTAATAACTGACTGGGACTGCTGCTGGTAGGATTGTCCGGTTATACTTGAAATGTCCACTGTCATGATCAAAAAAGAAAAAAAAAAGTATTTAAAACCATATACAAAATGTGTATATAAAAGATTATATTTACATACTTATAATGGAAACATAAATTAATTTACAGTTCAACATTTGCGTCTTCAACCGTAAGCAAATCAGTCAATTTTAGCAAGAGAACTACACAGGGTATCCCAAAAAGATTGAAACGCGCTTTGAAACTGTTGAAGATAAGTGAGCAATGTGAATTGCAAAAATGTTGAAAGTAAGGTAGGAAATAAGATTACGTTAATGAAATAGTCCTCCCACTCATTTTCAAAAAGTTCGTTTTAAATTTTTATACGACCCCCTTAGACAAATTGGGCCAGTCAGAAAATTTTTAATTTTAATGCAACAAGATCATTAAAAAAAACCGCATATCTGTATCTTTAAAATCAACTGAATTATGATAAAGGAAAAAATCTGACTTATGCCACTTTTCCGTACCATGTGAAAGGCTGTTTCATCAGTGAAAATAGGGATCATAAACAAATGGACGATGGAAATTGCTTAGATAAAAAATACGTTGATATGTGTCAAAATTTTTTATCACAAATGCATCTAAATTAAGCATTACACAGACAGAGATCATGTAAAGTATTGGTACTCACTACGCTGTTGGGTATCCTATATATTATCATCCAGTTTTATCTTTCTTGTGATAGGTCACACATTTACATTTCTAATTTGATATAAGGCCCCCATTCACAATGTTCAATTTTCAATTAAATATAATTAGCTCAATTTTAAAGATACAGATATGCGTTTTAATGATCTTGTTGCATTAAAAAGAAAAATTTTCTGATTGACCCAATTTGTCTAGGGGTGTCGTATAAAAATTTAAAAGTGTAACATTTTGAAAATGAATGGGAGGACTGTTTCATTAACGTAGTCTTATTTCCTACCCTACGCTCAACACTTTTGCAATTTACATTGTCCACTTATCTCCAACAGGTAACGAATTAAAGCGCGTTTCAATCTTTTTGAGATACCCTGTATACTAACTACAGTTGAACGTCAAAAGCTTGAGACGTATATAAACCGAGTTAGAAACTTTAATTGATTCAAAGAAGGAGGGAAGAATGTGAGTTATTTTGAATCGTTATGTATAATTGACGATGCATTGGAGTTTTGGGGAATTTTAGTTTAAAACCTAATATTAGGAGGGGAAATTACAGCAATGATTTTTTGTTTTTTCTACCTTATCACTCTTAAGCTACATATCTATCGCACGAAAAGTACAAAAGACTAAAGACAAAAGTTCAAGTACAAACGACAAAAACCGTCTTCCAAAAGTTCTGTGAAATCTCAAAATAGTTTACGCCAAATTTCCGCAAAATCGGAAACTGTACTGTCAAGTCTAGGTATCCTACCGAAGGATCCTAACTCTCCACGTAATCACATGTAACCCTTTTCAGTTGTAGTCAATTTCTTCTAATTAACTATAGCGAAGAAAGTCTATGTATGATTTGAATGAGGGTTAGGAATATTAGGTAGGGTACCTAGACCTGAAAGTACAGCTCCGACTCAGCAGAAACTGGGCGCAAACCATTTTGAGATTTTATAACATTTTTGGAAAGAGGTTTTTTTTACTAATTAACGGGGAATTTTAACTTTCTCATATTATCTAATATAGTATAGAAAAAGTATTGTTTTCATGAAAACTTTTCAATTCGAGATTTTGCTGCCGATATATGTTTTAAGACCTCCTGAACACGTTTTGACTATTTTGGAGTGATGTCCGTCTGTCTATATCTGTGGTCGATTTTATGAGCTGCCGCACAGTTATTAAGGGATTTTCAAGAAACTTTATATCCGGCTTTGTTATCGAAAAATGTAGAACTAGATAGAAGTTTTTTTTAATTCGAGTGAAAGTTTAAATTTTATTCGAAATTTTCTAATTTTTAAACATGGCAGCATAGGACAAAATTTGACATAACCATGCATAAAAGGGATTATTTAGAGATCGATGATCATAGGACTTCAGTGTTTCACTTATTGTGAAAAAAAAAACCATTTTTGTGTCCATAACGTTAGTAGCCCCTCGGGGGGTGGGGAGGAGGGTAGTTGACCCCCGGTTGTACATTGTCAAGTTACGGTATCAATTGAAATATTTTCTCAAACCCTTTAAAGTGAAAGGTTACATATTATAATTGTGATCATTTGGTTCAACGATACAGATTTCCCAAAATTTTTCTTGCAAAATTTGCAAATTAAAAAAAAAAAAAAAAAAAAAAAAATCTCAAGCTACTTAAAATTCACTGTAAGAATAACCCATTTCTCCGTTCGTCCGTTCGTCTCTGTAACGTTTGGCGAAAATTTTAACGACTAATTTGTCGGAATATGGCCAACTTGGCGAATTGTTTTTTTTATATTGCGAAATTGATGAAAATGTTACCAAATCGATAAAAAGTTTCGCCAAATTGATAAAAATGACACTAAATCAAATAAATGTGTTTTGTTAGGAGATAGTACTGTAATGATGTTTCGGTAGCATTTATCTATCAATCCTCTATAACTCTATTACTCTATTTGTCGACAAATTTGGCGACTTTTTTAAATGTCGTCAAATAAACAAAACTGTCTCCAAATTTAAAAAATGGCACTAAATTGATAAAAATGACCCCCTAATTGATGAAAATTCAATATTTTGCAAAATTAAATTCAATTTCTTTAATAATCTCTGTTACATTGTGGCAATTATTAATTTAATATCATAATAACCCATTATCCGTCCGTAAATAACGCTTGGAGAAAAATTTGACGATTAATTTTAAGGAAAATTTACAATTTGACGAGTTTTTTTAAATATTGTCAAAAATATCGTTAAATCGATAAAATATCGCCAAATTGATAAACATGACGCTAAATTAATGAATTAAATTGTGTTTTGTTAGGAGATAATATTGTAATGATGTATCGGTAGCGTTTGTCTGTTAGTCTAACTGTATCAGGAAAAATAGTTATTCTAAATGTTCACAATTGTAGCATGTTAACTAGTACGGTTGTAAAATTTGAAAAAAAAATCACAAGGAGCACACGTATCAGCGCATACTTTCAAAATAAGGTGATCAGGACATTCTGAAAGAAAAATAAAATAAAATATTTCTTTATCTGCAAATATTTATAAAAAATGGGATTCGGTGGGATTGTTTCAGTTGATACAGTGCAATTAATAGTAAGTTGAAAGAATAGGTTAAATGCAAACACATAATACTACAATGCTTGGTAAGTTTCTTCTAAAAAAAATCTGCAATGTTGTTTCGAAAATGTAAAATCCTAGAAGAAATCCTGTTTCAGGTGAAAAAGATATGAGCGAGTCCTTTAGTAAATCTAAAAGTCTTTAAGTCCTTTAGTAAATCATCAAGTAAATCTAGAGGAGAGATGATTTAACGTAGGGTAAATCAAATAGCATGACTACCTGCTCTTCCGTCACCCGTCCATACGTTATCCACTATGGTAACTGCCACTATATTTTATACAGCTGTTATTGTTTCAAATGAAGATTTGAACAGTTCTTCTACCAACGCTTCATCTAGCTCCATATATCAGCCACTACGGTAATCTTTGAGCAATATTGTTTCAGATGAAGAAAGGAATAATTTTAGAGTAAACGTTCCATCTTGCTCTATGGGTCATCCACTAAGGTAACTGATACTACATTCAATTCGGGTATTATTGTGTTCAGATGAAGAACTAAATAGTTCTTCATCTGAATAGTTCTTCATCTTTGCGCATATCTGTATCTTTAAAATCAACTGAATTATGATAAAGGAAAAAATCTGACTTATGTCACTTTTCCGTACCATGTGAAAGGCTGTTTCATCAGTGAAAATAGGGATCATAAACAAATTGATGATGGAAATTGTTTTGAAAAAAAATACGCTGATATGTGTCAAAATTTTTTATCACAAATGCATCTAAATTAAGCATTACACAGACAGAGATCATGTAAAGTATTGGTACTCACTACGCTGTTGGGTATCCTTTAAATTATCATCCAGTTTTATCTTTCTCGTGATAGGTCACACATTTACATTTCTAATTTGATATAAGGCCCCCATTCACATTGTTCAATTTTCAATTAAATATAATTAGCTCAATTTTAAAGATACAGATATGCGTTTTAATGATCTTGTTGCTTTAAAAAGAAAATTTTTCTGATTGACCCAATTTGTCTAAGGGTGTCGTATAAAAATTTAAAACGTGTAACATTTTGAAAATGAATGGGAGGACTGTTTCATTAACGTAGTCTTATTTCCTACCTTACTCTCATCACTTTTGCAATTTACATTGTCCACTTATCTCCAACAGGTAACGAATTAAAGCGCGTTTCAATCTTTTTGAGATACCCTGTATACTAACTACAGTTGAACGTCAAAAGCTTGAGACGTATATAAACCGAGTTAGAAACTTTAATTTATTCAAAGAAGGAGGGAAGAATGTGAGTTATTTTGAATCGTTATGTATAATTGACGATGCATTGGAGTTTTGGGGAATTTTAGTTTAAAACCTAATATTAGGAGGGGAAATTACAGCAATGATTTTTTGTTTTTTCTACCTTATCACTCTTAAGCTACATATCTAACGCACGAAAAGTACAAAAGACTAAAGACAAAAGTTCAAGTACAAACGACAAAAACCGTCTTCCAAAAGTTCTGTGAAATCTCAAAATAGTTTACGCCAAATTTCCGCAAAATCGGAAACTGTACTATCAAGTCTAGGTATCCTACCGAAGGATCCTAACTCTCCACGTAATCTCATGTAACCCTTTTCAGTTGTAGTCAATTTCTTCTAATTAACTATAGCGAAGAAAGTCTATGTATGATTTGAATGAGGGTTAGGAATATTAGGTAGGGTACCTAGACCTGAAAGTACAGCTCCGACTCAGCAGAAACTGGGCGCAAACCATTTTGAGATTTTATAACATTTTTGGAAAGAGGTTTTTTTTACTAATTAACGGGAAATTTTAACTTTCTCATATTATCTAATATAGTATAGAAAAAGTATTGCTTTCATGAAAACTTTTCAATTCGAGATTTTGCTGCCGATATATGTTTTAAGACCTCCTGAACACGTTTTGACTATTTTGGAGTGATGTCCGTCTGTCTATATCTGTGGTCGATTTTATGAGCTGCCGCACAGTTATTAAGGGATTTTCAAGAAACTTTATATCCGGCTTTGTTATCGAAAAATGTAGAACTAGATAGAAGTTTTTTTTAATTCGAGTGAAAAGTTTAAATTTTATTCGAAATTTTCTAATTTTTAAACATGGCAGCATAGGACAAAATTTGACATAACCATGCATAAAAGGGATTATTTAGAGATCGATGATCATAGGACTTCAGTGTTTCACTTATTGTGAAAAAAAAAACCATTTTTGAGTCCATAACGTTTGTAGCCCCTCGGGGGGTGGGGAGGAGGGAAGTTGACCCCCGGTTGTACATTGTCAAGTTACGGTATCAATTGAAATATTTTCTCAAACCCTTTAAAGTGAAAGGTTACATATTATAATTGTGATCATTTGGTTCAACGATACAGATTTCCCAAAATATTTCTTGCAAAATTTGCAAATTAAAAAAAAAAAAAAAAAAAAAAATCTCAAGCTACTTAAAATTCACTGTAAGAATAACCCATTTCTCCGTTCGTCCGTTCGTCTCTGTAACGTTTGGCGAAAATTTTAACGACTAATTTGTCGGAATATGGTCAACTTGGCGAATTTTTTTTCTTATATTGCGAAATTGATGAAAATGTTACCAAATCGATAAAAAGTTTCGCCAAATTGATAAAAATGACACTAAATCAAATAAACCTTTCTGGTAGGTCGGACGGTCTGGGTCTCAACAACAACAACTAAATCAAATAAATGTGTTTTGTTAGGAGATAGTACTGTAATGATGTTTCGGTAGCATTTATCTATCAATCCTCTATAACTCTATTACTCTATTTGTCGACAAATTTGGCGACTTTTTTAAATGTCGTCAAATAAACAAAACTGTCTCCAAATTTAAAAAATGGCACTAAATTGATAAAAATGACCCCCTAATTGATGAAAATTCAATATTTTGCAAAATTAAATTCAATTTCTTTAATAATCTCTGTTACATTGTGGCAATTATTAATTTAATATCATAATAACCCATTATCCGTCCGTAAATAACGCTTGGAGAAAAATTTGACGATTGATTTTAAGGAAAATTTACAATTTGACGAGTTTTTTTAAATATTGTCAAAAATATCGTTAAATCAAAAAAATATCGCCAAATTGATAAACATGACGCTAAATTAATGAATTAAATTGTGTTTTGTTAGGAGATAATATTGTAATGATGTATCGGTAGCGTTTGTCTGTTAGTCTAACTGTATCAGGAAAAATAGTTGTTCTAAATGTTCACAATTGTAGCATGTTAACTAGTACGGTTGTAAAATTTGAAAAAAAAATCACAAGGAGCACACGTATCAGCGCATACTTTCAAAATAAGGTGATCAGGACATTCTGAAAGAAAAATAAAATAAAATATTTCTTTATCTGCAAATATTTATAAAAAATGGGATTCGGTGGGATTGTTTCAGTTGATACAGTGCAATTAATAGTAAGTTGAAAGAATAGGTTAAATGCAAACACATAATACTACAATGCTTGGTAAGTTTCTTCTAAAAAAACTCTGCAATGTTGTTTCGAAAATGTAAAATCCTAGAAGAAATCCTGTGTCTGGTGAAAAAGATATGAGCGAGTCCTTTAGTAAATCTAAAAGTCTTTAAGTCCTTTAGTAAATCATCAAGTAAATCTAGAGGATAGATGATTTAACGTAGGGTAAATCAAATAGCATGACTACCTGCTCTTCCGTCACCCGTCCATACGTTATCCACTATGGTAACTGCCACTATATTTTATACAGCTGTTATTGTTTCAAATGAAGATTTGAACAGTTCTTCTACCAACGCTTCATCTAGCTCCATATATCAGCCACTACGGTAATCTTTGAGCAATATTGTTTCAGATGAAGAAAGGAATAATTTTAGAGTAAACGTTCCATCTTGCTCTATGGGTCATCCACTAAGGTAACTGATACTACATTCAATTCGGGTATTATTGTGTTCAGATGAAGAACTAAATAGTTCTTCATCTGAATAGTTCTTCATCTTTGCGCATATCTGTATCTTTAAAATCAACTGAATTATGATAAAGGAAAAAATCTGACTTATGCCACTTTTCCGTACCATGTGAAAGGCTGTTTCATCAGTGAAAATAGGGATCATAAACAAATTGATGATGGAAATTGTTTTGAAAAAAAATACGCTGATATGTGTCAAAATTTTTTATCACAAATGCATCTAAATTAAGCATTACACAGACAGAGATCATGTTAAGTATTAGTACTCACTACGCTGTTGGGTATCCTTTAAATTATCATCCAGTTTTATCTTTCTCGTGATAGGTCACACATTTACATTTCTAATTTGATATAAGGCCCCCATTCACATTGTTCAATTTTCAATTAAATATAATTAGCTCAATTTTAAAGATACAGATATGCGTTTTAATGATCTTGTTGCTTTAAAAAGAAAATTTTTCTGATTGACCCAATTTGTCTAAGGGTGTCGTATAAAAATTTAAAACGTGTAACATTTTGAAAATGAATGGGAGGACTGTTTCATTAACGTAGTCTTATTTCCTACCTTACTCTCATCACTTTTGCAATTTACATTGTCCACTTATCTCCAACAGGTAATGAATTAAAGCGCGTTTCAATCTTTTTGAGATACCCTGTATACTAACTACAGTTGAACGTCAAAAGCTTGAGACGTATATAAACCGAGTTAGAAACTTTAATTGATTCAAAGAAGGAGGGAAGAATGTGAGTTATTTTGAATCGTTATGTATAATTGACGATGCATTGGAGTTTTGGGGAATTTTAGTTTAAAACCTAATATTAGGAGGGGAAATTACAGCAATGATTTTTTGTTTTTTCTACCTTATCACTCTTAAGCTACATATCTATCGCACGAAAAGTACAAAAGACTAAAGACAAAAGTTCAAGTACAAACGACAAAAACCGTCTTCCAAAAGTTCTGTGAAATCTCAAAATAGTTTACGCCAAATTTCCGCAAAATCGGAAACTGTACTGTCAAGTCTAGGTATCCTACCGAAGGATCCTAACTCTCCACGTAATCACATGTAACCCTTTTCAGTTGTAGTCAATTTCTTCTAATTAACTATAGCGAAGAAAGTCTATGTATGATTTGAATGAGGGTTAGGAATATTAGGTAGGGTACCTAGACCTGAAAGTACAGCTCCGACTCAGCAGAAACTGGGCGCAAACCATTTTGAGATTTTATAACATTTTTGGAAAGAGGTTTTTTTTACTAATTAACGGGGAATTTTAACTTTCTCATATTATCTAATATAGTATAGAAAAAGTATTGTTTTCATGAAAACTTTTCAATTCGAGATTTTGCTGCCGATATATGTTTTAAGACCTCCTGAACACGTTTTGACTATTTTGGAGTGATGTCCGTCTGTCTATATCTGTGGTCGATTTTATGAGCTGCCGCACAGTTATTAAGGGATTTTCAAGAAACTTTATATCCGGTTTTGTTATCGAAAAATGTAGAACTAGATAGAAGTTTTTTTTAATTCGAGTGAAAGTTTAAATTTTATTCGAAATTTTCTAATTTTTAAACATGGCAGCATAGGACAAAATTTGACATAACCATGCATAAAAGGGATTATTTAGAGATCGATGATCATAGGACTTCAGTGTTTCACTTATTGTGAAAAAAAAAACCATTTTTGTGTCCATAACGTTAGTAGCCCCTCGGGGGGTGGGGAGGAGGGTAGTTGACCCCCGGTTGTACATTGTCAAGTTACGGTATCAATTGAAATATTTTCTCAAACCCTTTAAAGTGAAAGGTTACATATTATAATTGTGATCATTTGGTTCAACGATACAGATTTCCCAAAATTTTTCTTGCAAAATTTGCAAATTAAAAAAAAAAAAAAAAAAAAAAAATCTCAAGCTACTTAAAATTCACTGTAAGAATAACCCATTTCTCCGTTCGTCCGTTCGTCTCTGTAACGTTTGGCGAAAATTTTAACGACTAATTTGTCGGAATATGGCCAACTTGGCGAATTGTTTTTTTTATATTGCGAAATTGATGAAAATGTTACCAAATCGATAAAAAGTTTCGCCAAATTGATAAAAATGACACTAAATCAAATAAATGTGTTTTGTTAGGAGATAGTACTGTAATGATGTTTCGGTAGCATTTATCTATCAATCCTCTATAACTCTATTACTCTATTTGTCGACAAATTTGGCGACTTTTTTAAATGTCGTCAAATAAACAAAACTGTCTCCAAATTTAAAAAATGGCACTAAATTGATAAAAATGACCCCCTAATTGATGAAAATTCAATATTTTGCAAAATTAAATTCAATTTCTTTAATAATCTCTGTTACATTGTGGCAATTATTAATTTAATATCATAATAACCCATTATCCGTCCGTAAATAACGCTTGGAGAAAAATTTGACGATTAATTTTAAGGAAAATTTACAATTTGACGAGTTTTTTTAAATATTGTCAAAAATATCGTTAAATCGATAAAATATCGCCAAATTGATAAACATGACGCTAAATTAATGAATTAAATTGTGTTTTGTTAGGAGATAATATTGTAATGATGTATCGGTAGCGTTTGTCTGTTAGTCTAACTGTATCAGGAAAAATAGTTATTCTAAATGTTCACAATTGTAGCATGTTAACTAGTACGGTTGTAAAATTTGAAAAAAAAATCACAAGGAGCACACGTATCAGCGCATACTTTCAAAATAAGGTGATCAGGACATTCTGAAAGAAAAATAAAATAAAATATTTCTTTATCTGCAAATATTTATAAAAAATGGGATTCGGTGGGATTGTTTCAGTTGATACAGTGCAATTAATAGTAAGTTGAAAGAATAGGTTAAATGCAAACACATAATACTACAATGCTTGGTAAGTTTCTTCTAAAAAAACTCTGCAATGTTGTTTCGAAAATGTAAAATCCTAGAAGAAATCCTGTTTCTGGTGAAAAAGATATGAGCGAGTCCTTTAGTAAATCTAAAAGTCTTTAAGTCCTTTAGTAAATCATCAAGTAAATCTAGAGGAGAGATGATTTAACGTAGGGTAAATCAAATAGCATGACTACCTGCTCTTCCGTCACCCGTCCATACGTTATCCACTATGGTAACTGCCACTATATTTTATACAGCTGTTATTGTTTCAAATGAAGATTTGAACAGTTCTTCTACCAACGCTTCATCTAGCTCCATATATCAGCCACTACGGTAATCTTTGAGCAATATTGTTTCAGATGAAGAAAGGAATAATTTTAGAGTAAACGTTCCATCTTGCTCTATGGGTCATCCACTAAGGTAACTGATACTACATTCAATTCGGGTATTATTGTGTTCAGATGAAGAACTAAATAGTTCTTCATCTGAATAGTTCTTCATCTTTGCGCATATCTGTATCTTTAAAATCAACTGAATTATGATAAAGGAAAAAATCTGACTTATGCCACTTTTCCGTACCATGTGAAAGGCTGTTTCATCAGTGAAAATAGGGATCATAAACAAATTGATGATGGAAATTGTTTTGAAAAAAAATACGCTGATATGTGTCAAAATTTTTTATCACAAATGCATCTAAATTAAGCATTACACAGACAGAGATCATGTAAAGTATTGGTACTCACTACGCTGTTGGGTATCCTTTAAATTATCATCCAGTTTTATCTTTCTCGTGATAGGTCACACATTTACATTTCTAATTTGATATAAGGCCCCCATTCACATTGTTCAATTTTCAATTAAATATAATTAGCTCAATTTTAAAGATACAGATATGCGTTTTAATGATCTTGTTGCTTTAAAAAGAAAATTTTTCTGATTGACCCAATTTGTCTAAGGGTGTCGTATAAAAATTTAAAACGTGTAACATTTTGAAAATGAATGGGAGGACTGTTTCATTAACGTAGTCTTATTTCCTACCTTACTCTCATCACTTTTGCAATTTACATTGTCCACTTATCTCCAACAGGTAACGAATTAAAGCGCGTTTCAATCTTTTTGAGATACCCTGTATACTAACTACAGTTGAACGTCAAAAGCTTGAGACGTATATAAACCGAGTTAGAAACTTTAATTTATTCAAAGAAGGAGGGAAGAATGTGAGTTATTTTGAATCGTTATGTATAATTGACGATGCATTGGAGTTTTGGGGAATTTTAGTTTAAAACCTAATATTAGGAGGGGAAATTACAGCAATGATTTTTTGTTTTTTCTACCTTATCACTCTTAAGCTACATATCTATCGCACGAAAAGTACAAAAGACTAAAGACAAAAGTTCAAGTACAAACGACAAAAACCGTCTTCCAAAAGTTCTGTGAAATCTCAAAATAGTTTACGCCAAATTTCCGCAAAATCGGAAACTGTACTATCAAGTCTAGGTATCCTACCGAAGGATCCTAACTCTCCACGTAATCTCATGTAACCCTTTTCAGTTGTAGTCAATTTCTTCTAATTAACTATAGCGAAGAAAGTCTATGTATGATTTGAATGAGGGTTAGGAATATTAGGTAGGGTACCTAGACCTGAAAGTACAGCTCCGACTCAGCAGAAACTGGGCGCAAACCATTTTGAGATTTTATAACATTTTTGGAAAGAGGTTTTTTTTACTAATTAACGGGAAATTTTAACTTTATCATATTATCTAATATAGTATAGAAAAAGTATTGCTTTCATGAAAACTTTTCAATTCGAGATTTTGCTGCCGATATATGTTTTAAGACCTCCTGAACACGTTTTGACTATTTTGGAGTGATGTCCGTCTGTCTATATCTGTGGTCGATTTTATGAGCTGCCGCACAGTTATTAAGGGATTTTCAAGAAACTTTATATCCGGCTTTGTTATCGAAAAATGTAGAACTAGATAGAAGTTTTTTTTAATTCGAGTGAAAAGTTTAAATTTTATTCGAAATGTTCTAATTTTTAAACATGGCAGCATAGGACAAAATTTGACATAACCATGCATAAAAGGGATTATTTAGAGATCGATGATCATAGGACTTTAGTGTTTCACTTATTGTGAAAAAAAAAACCATTTTTGAGTCCATAACGTTTGTAGCCCCTCGGGGGGTGGGGAGGAGGGAAGTTGACCCCCGGTTGTACATTGTCAAGTTACGGTATCAATTGAAATATTTTCTCAAACCCTTTAAAGTGAAAGGTTACATATTATAATTGTGATCATTTGGTTCAACGATACAGATTTCCCAAAATATTTCTTGCAAAATTTGCAAATTAAAAAAAAAAAAAAAAAAAAAAATCTCAAGCTACTTAAAATTCACTGTAAGAATAACCCATTTCTCCGTTCGTCCGTTCGTCTCTGTAACGTTTGGCGAAAATTTTAACGACTAATTTGTCGGAATATGGTCAACTTGGCGAATTTTTTTTCTTATATTGCGAAATTGATGAAAATGTTACCAAATCGATAAAAAGTTTCGCCAAATTGATAAAAATGACACTAAATCAAATAAACCTTTCTGGTAGGTCGGACGGTCTGGGTCTCAACAACAACAACTAAATCAAATAAATGTGTTTTGCTAGGAGATAGTACTGTAATGATGTTTCGGTAGCATTTATCTATCAATCCTCTATAACTCTATTACTCTATTTGTCGACAAATTTGGCGACTTTTTTAAATGTCGTCAAATAAACAAAACTGTCTCCAAATTTAAAAAATGGCACTAAATTGATAAAAATGACCCCCTAATTGATGAAAATTCAATATTTTGCAAAATTAAATTCAATTTCTTTAATAATCTCTGTTACATTGTGGCAATTATTAATTTAATATCATAATAACCCATTATCCGTCCGTAAATAACGCTTGGAGAAAAATTTGACGATTAATTTTAAGGAAAATTTACAATTTGACGAGTTTTTTTAAATATTGTCAAAAATATCGTTAAATCAAAAAAATATCGCCAAATTGATAAACATGACGCTAAATTAATGAATTAAATTGTGTTTTGTTAGGAGATAATATTGTAATGATGTATCGGTAGCGTTTGTCTGTTAGTCTAACTGTATCAGGAAAAATAGTTGTTCTAAATGTTCACAATTGTAGCATGTTAACTAGTACGGTTGTAAAATTTGAAAAAAAAATCACAAGGAGCACACGTATCAGCGCATACTTTCAAAATAAGGTGATCAGGACATTCTGAAAGAAAAATAAAATAAAATATTTCTTTATCTGCAAATATTTATAAAAAATGGGATTCGGTGGGATTGTTTCAGTTGATACAGTGCAATTAATAGTAAGTTGAAAGAATAGGTTAAATGCAAACACATAATACTACAATGCTTGGTAAGTTTCTTCTAAAAAAACTCTGCAATGTTGTTTCGAAAATGTAAAATCCTAGAAGAAATCCTGTTTCTGGTGAAAAAGATATGAGCGAGTCCTTTAGTAAATCTAAAAGTCTTTAAGTCCTTTAGTAAATCATCAAGTAAATCTAGAGGAGAGATGATTTAACGTAGGGTAAATCAAATAGCATGACTACCTGCTCTTCCGTCACCCGTCCATACGTTATCCACTATGGTAACTGCCACTATATTTTATACAGCTGTTATTGTTTCAAATGAAGATTTGAACAGTTCTTCTACCAACGCTTCATCTAGCTCCATATATCAGCCACTACGGTAATCTTTGAGCAATATTGTTTCAGATGAAGAAAGGAATAATTTTAGAGTAAACGTTCCATCTTGCTCTATGGGTCATCCACTAAGGTAACTGATACTACATTCAATTCGGGTATTATTGTGTTCAGATGAAGAACTAAATAGTTCTTCATCTGAATAGTTCTTCATCTTTGCGCATATCTGTATCTTTAAAATCAACTGAATTATGATAAAGGAAAAAATCTGACTTATGCCACTTTTCCGTACCATGTGAAAGGCTGTTTCATCAGTGAAAATAGGGATCATAAACAAATTGATGATGGAAATTGTTTTGAAAAAAAATACGCTGATATGTGTCAAAATTTTTTATCACAAATGCATCTAAATTAAGCATTACACAGACAGAGATCATGTAAAGTATTGGTACTCACTACGCTGTTGGGTATCCTTTAAATTATCATCCAGTTTTATCTTTCTCGTGATAGGTCACACATTTACATTTCTAATTTGATATAAGGCCCCCATTCACATTGTTCAATTTTCAATTAAATATAATTAGCTCAATTTTAAAGATACAGATATGCGTTTTAATGATCTTGTTGCTTTAAAAAGAAAATTTTTCTGATTGACCCAATTTGTCTAAGGGTGTCGTATAAAAATTTAAAACGTGTAACATTTTGAAAATGAATGGGAGGACTGTTTCATTAACGTAGTCTTATTTCCTACCTTACTCTCATCACTTTTGCAATTTACATTGTCCACTTATCTCCAACAGGTAACGAATTAAAGCGCGTTTCAATCTTTTTGAGATACCCTGTATACTAACTACAGTTGAACGTCAAAAGCTTGAGACGTATATAAACCGAGTTAGAAACTTTAATTTATTCAAAGAAGGAGGGAAGAATGTGAGTTATTTTGAATCGTTATGTATAATTGACGATGCATTGGAGTTTTGGGGAATTTTAGTTTTAAACCTAATATTAGGAGGGGAAATTACAGCAATGATTTTTTGTTTTTTCTACCTTATCACTCTTAAGCTACATATCTATCGCACGAAAAGTACAAAAGACTAAAGACAAAAGTTCAAGTACAAACGACAAAAACCGTCTTCCAAAAGTTCTGTGAAATCTCAAAATAGTTTACGCCAAATTTCCGCAAAATCGGAAACTGTACTATCAAGTCTAGGTATCCTACCGAAGGATCCTAACTCTCCACGTAATCACATGTAACCCTTTTCAGTTGTAGTCAATTTCTTCTAATTAACTATAGCGAAGAAAGTCTATGTATGATTTGAATGAGGGTTAGGAATATTAGGTAGGGTACCTAGACCTGAAAGTACAGCTCCGACTCAGCAGAAACTGGGCGCAAACCATTTTGAGATTTTATAACATTTTTGGAAAGAGGTTTTTTTTTACTAATTAACGGGGAATTTTAACTTTCTCATATTATCTAATATAGTATAGAAAAAGTATTGTTTTCATGAAAACTTTTTAATTCGAGATTTTGCTGCCGATATATGTTTTAAGACCTCCTGAACACGTTTTGACTATTTTGGAGTGATGTCCGTCTGTCTATATCTGTGGTCGATTTTATGAGCTGCCGCACAGTTATTAAGGGATTTTCAAGAAACTTTATATCCGGCTTTGTTATCGAAAAATGTAGAACTAGATAGAAGTTTCTTTTAATTCGAGTGAAAAGTTTAAATTTTATTCGAAATTTTCTAATTTTTAAACATGGCAGCATAGGACAAAATTTGACATAACCATGCATAAAAGGGATTATTTAGAGATCGATGATCATAGGACTTCAGTGTTTCACTTATTGTGAAAAAAAAAACCATTTTTGAGTCCATAACGTTTGTAGCCCCTCGGGGGGTGGGGAGGAGGGAAGTTGACCCCCGGTTGTACATTGTCAAGTTACGGTATCCATTGAAATATTTTCTCAAACCCTTTAAAGTGAAAGGTTACATATTATAATTGTGATCATTTGGTTCAACGATGCAGATTTCCCAAAATATTTCTTGCAAAATTTGCAAATTAAAAAAAAAAAAAAAAAAAAATCTCAAGCTACTTAAAATTCACTGTAAGAATAACCCATTTCTCCGTTCGTCCGTTCGTCTCTGTAACGTTTGGCGAAAATTTTAACGACTAATTTGTCGGAATATGGTCAACTTGGCGAATTTTTTTTCTTATATTGCGAAATTGATGAAAATGTTACCAAATCGATAAAAAGTTTCGCCAAATTGATAAAAATGACACTAAATCAAATAAATGTGTTTTGTTAGGAGATAGTACTGTAATGATGTTTCGGTAGCATTTATCTATCAATCCTCTATAACTCTAGTACTCTATTTGTCGACAAATTTGGCGACTTTTTTAAATGTCGTCAAATAAACAAAACTGTCTCCAAATTTATAAAATGGCATTAAATTGATAAAAATGACCCCTAATTGATGAAAATTCAATAGTTTGCAAAATTAAATTCAATTTCTTTAATAATCACTGTTACATTGTGGCAATTATTAATTTAATATCTTAATAACCCATTATCCGTCCGTAAATAACGCTTGGAGAAAAATTTGACGATTAATTTTAAGGAAAATTTACAATTTGGCGAGTTTTTTTAAATATTGTCAAAAATATCGTTAAATCGATAAAATATCGCCAAATTGATAAACATGACGCTAAATTAATGAATTAAATTGTGTTTTGTTAGGAGATAATATTGTAATGATGTATCTATCGGTAGCGTTTGTCTGTTAGTCTAACTGCATCAGGAAAAATAGTTGTTCTAAATGTTCACAATTGTAGCATGTTAACTAGTACGGTTGTAAAATTTGAAAAAAAAAAATCACAAGGAGGACACGTATCGGCGCACACTTTCAAAATAAGGTGATCAGGACATTCTGAAAGAAAAATAAAATAAAATATTTCTTTATCTGTAAATATTTATAAAAAAATGCGATTCGGTGGGATTGTTCCAGTTGATACAGTGCAATTAATAGTAAGTTGAAAGAATAGGTTAAATGCAAACACACAATGCTACAATGCTTGCTAAGTTTCTTCTAAAAAAACTCTGCAATGTTGTTTCGAAAATGTAAAATCCTAGAAGAAATCCTGTTTCTGGTGAAAAAGATATGAGCGAGTCTAACATCAAGTAAATCTAAGGGATAGATAATTTAACGTAGAATAAATCAAATAGCATGACTACGTGCTCTTCCTTCACCCGTCCATACGTTATCAACTATGGTAACTGCCGCTATATTTTATACAGCTGTTATTGCTTCAAATGAAGATTTGAACAGTTCTTTTACCAACGCTTCATCTAGCTCCATATATCAGCCACTACGGTAATTTTTGAGCAATATTGTTTCAGATGAAGAAAGGAATAACTTTAGAGTAAATGTTCCATCTTGCTCTATGGGTCATCCACTATGGTAATTGATACCACATTCAATTCGGGTATTATTGTGTTCAGATGAAGAACTAAATAGTTCTTCTACCAACGCTTCATCTAGCTCCATATATCAGCCACTACGGTAATCTTTGAGCAATATTGTTTCAGATGAAGAAAGGAATAATTTTAGAGTAAACGTTCCATCTTGCTCTATGGGTCATCCACTATGGTAACTGATACCACATTCAATTCGGGTATTATTGTGTTCAGATGAAGAACTAAATAGTTCTTCTACCAACGCTTCATCTAGCTCCATATATCAGCCACTACGGTAATCTTTGAGCAATATTGTTTCAGATGAAGAAAGGAATAATTTTAGAGTAAACGTTCCATCTTGCTCTATGGGTCATCCACTATGGTAACTGACACTACATTCAATTCGGGTATTATAGTGTTCAGATGAAGAACTAAATAATTCTTCTACCAACGCTTCATCTAGCTCCGTATATCAGCCACTACGGTAATTTTTGAGCAATATTGTTTCAGATGAAGAAAGGAATGATTTTAGAGTAAACGTTCCATCTTGCTCTATGGGTCATCCACTATGGTAATTGATACCACATTCAATTCGGGTATTATTGTGTTCAGATGAAGAACTAAATAGTTCTTCTACCAACGCTTCATCTAGCTCCATATATCAGCCACTACGGTAATCTTTGAGCAATATTGTTTCAGATGAAGAAAGGAATAATTTTAGAGTAAACGTTCCATCTTGCTCTATGGGTCATCCACTATGGTAACTGATACCACATTCAATTCGGGTATTATTGTGTTCAGATGAAGAACTA
Organism: Amaurobius ferox; assembly: GCA_951213105.1. NCBI lineage: Eukaryota > Metazoa > Arthropoda > Arachnida > Araneae > Amaurobiidae > Amaurobius > Amaurobius ferox. The sequence goes on from OX578138.1 coordinate 112,606,711, forward strand.
AATAGTTCTTCTACCAACGCTTCATCTAGCTCCATATATCAGCCACTACGGTAATTTTTGAGCAATATTGTTTCAGATGAAGAAAGGAATAATTTTAGAGTAAACGTTCCATCTTGCTCTATGGGTCATCCACTATGGTAACTGATACCACATTCAATTCGGGTATTATTGTGTTCAGATGAAGAACTAAATAGTTCTTCTACCAACGCTTCATCTAGCTCCATATATCAGCCACTACGGTAATCTTTGAGCAATATTGTTTCAGATGAAGAAAGAGATAATTTTAGAGTAAACGTTCCACCTTGCTCTATGGGTCATCCACTATGGTAACTGATACCACATTCAATTCGGATATTATTGTGTTCAGATGAAGAACTAAATAGTTCTTCTACCAACGCTTCATCTAGCTCCATATATCAGCCACTACGGTAATCTTTGAGCAATATTGTTTCAGATGAAGAAAGGAATAATTTTAGAGTAAACGTTCCATCTTGCTCTATGGGTCATCCACTATGGTAACTGATACCACATTCAATTCGGGTATTATTGTGTTCAGATGAAGAACTAAATAGTTCTTCTACCAACGCTTCATCTAGCTCCATATATCAGCCACTACGGTAATCTTTGAGCAATATTGTTTCAGATGAAGAAAGGAATAATTTTAGATTAAACGTTCCATCTTGCTCTATGGGTCATCCTCTATGGTAACTGATACCACATTCAATTCGGGTATTATTGTGTTCAGATGAAGAACTAAATAGTTCTTCTACCAACGCTTCATCTAGCTCCATATATCAGCCACTACGGTAATCTTTGAGCAATATTGTTTCAGATGAAGAAAGGAATAATTTTAGAGTAAACATTCCATCTTGCTCTATGGGTCATCCACTATGGTAACTGATACCACATTCAATTCGGGTATAATTGTGTTCAGATGAAGAACTAAATAGTTCTTCTACCAACGCTTCATCTAGCTCCATATATCAGGCACTACGGTAATCTTTGAGCAATATTGTTTCAGATGAAGAAAGGGATAATTTTAGAGTAAACGTTTCATCTTGCTCTATGGGTCATCCACTATGGTAACTGATACCATATTCAATTCGGGTATTATTGTGTTCAGATGAAGAACTAAATAGTTCTTCTACCAACGCTTCATCTAGCTCCATATATCAGCCACTACGTAATCTTTGAGCAATATTGTTTCAGATGAAGAAAGGAATAATTTTAGAGTAAACGTTCCATCTTGCTCTATGGGTCATCCACTATGGTAACTGATACTACATTCAATTCGGGTATTATTGTGTTCAGAAGAAGAACTAAATAGTTCTTCTACCAACGCTTTATCTAGCTCCATATATCAGCCACTACGTAATCTTTGAGCAATATTGTTTCAGATGAAGAAAGGAATAATTTTAGAGTAAACGTTCCATCTTGCTCTATGGGTCATCCACTATGGTAACTGATACTACATTCAATTCGGGTATTATTGTGTTCAGATGAAGAACTAAATAGTTCTTCTACCAACGCTTCATCTAGCTCCATATATCAGCCACTACGTAATCTTTGAGCAATATTGTTTCAGATGAAGAAAGGAATAATTTTAGAGTAAACGTTCCATCTTGCTCTATGGGTCATCCACTATGGTAACTGATACTACATTCAATTCGGGTATTATTGTGTTCAGATGAAGAACTAAATAGTTCTTCTACCAACGCTTTATCTAGCTCCATATATCAGCCACTACGTTATCTTTGAGCAATATTGTTTCAGATGAAGAAAGGAATAATTTTAGAGTAAATGTTCCATCTTGCTCTATGGGTCATCCACTATGGTAACTGATACTACATTCAATTCGGGTATTATTGTGTTCAGATGAAGAACTAAATAGTTCTTCTACCAACGCTTCATCTAGCTCCATATATCAGCCACTACGTAATCTTTGAGCAATATTGTTTCAGATGAAGAAGGGAATAATTTTAGAGTAAACGTTCCATCTTGCTCTATGGGTCATCCACTATGGTAACTGATACCACATTCAATTCGGGTATTATTGTATTCAGATGAAGAACTAAATAGTTCTTCTACCAACGCTTCATCTAGTTCCATATATCAACCACTACGTAATCTTTGAGCAATATTGTTTCAGATGAAGAAAGGAATAATTTTAGAGTAAACGTTCCATCTTGCTCTATGGGTCATCCACTATGGTAACTGATACTACATTCAATTCGGGTATTATTGTGTTCAGATGAAGAACTAAATAGTTCTTCTACCAACGCTTCATCTAGTTCCATATATCAGCCACTACGTAATCTTTGAGCAATATTGTTTCAGATGAAGAAAGGAATAATTTTAGAGTAAACGTTCCATCTTGCTCTATGGGTCATCCACTATGGTAACTGATACTACATTCAATTCGGGTATTATTGTGTTCAGATGAAGAACTAAATAGTTCTTCTACCAACGCTTCATCTAGCTCCATATATCAGCCACTACGTAATCTTTGAGCAATATTGTTTCAGATGAAGAAAGGAATAATTTTAGAGTAAACGTTCCATCTTGCTCTATGGGTCATCCACTATGGTAACTGATACTACATTCAATTCGGGTATTATTGTGTTCAGATGAAGAACTAAATAGTTCTTCTACCAACGCGTCATCTAGCTCCATATATCAGCCACTATGGTAATCTTTGAGCAATATTGTTTCAGATGAAGAAAGGAATAACTTTAGAGTAAACGTTCCATCTTGCTCTATGGGTCATCCACTATGGTAACTGATACTGCATTCAATTCGGGTATTATTGTGTTCAGATGAAGAACTAAATAGTTCTACAATAACCATTCAATATAACTTCACGCATCACTATACAAAGCGTTCAAAAATTGCTTTAATAATAACTTGATAATATAAAAACTTTGTAAATACACCCTAAACACGAGTTGCTGTACTTGCTGTCATAAGTGAGGTCAAGCTTCTTGTCGGTCCCTAGGAAAATGCCTATTTTGTGCCTCCAAAACTGGTTGGACCAGTTTTATTTGTTTTATGCTGTATTAAGCTTTATATTGCCAGGTATTACTATTTCAAATGAAGAACTGAAAAGTCCTGCTATAAACGTTCCACCTTGCTCCATGCGTCATTTTATGGTAACTAACACTATATTAAATTCGGGTATGATTGTTTCAGATGAAGAACTGAATAGTTCTACAATAAAAGTTCCATCTATCTCTATGCGTCATCCACTATGATAACTGACACTGTATCCAATTCGAGTATTATTGTTTCAGATGAAGAACTGTCTACAATAAACATACCATCTAGCACACATATATATTTAATGCGTATTCTTATCGTAATCAGTAACAACTTATTAACTTTCCTTTCTTTTCTTAGAGAAATATTTAGCCGGGTTACTTGACCACTGTAGTGGGTGGTCTCCATCACAGCCCGCTGCATCCTACACCTAACGCGTTTTACGTAGTCCGAAAGTACAGTGCCTAGAAGTAACAGTGTCTGCAATGCCTAGCCTCTTCTTGGCACTGTACCGAAAGATTTGAAAACAGCACTTCAGTCCAAATAAATGCTCGCTGTAAAAACCCATCATCGCAAGTGGAGACGAAGGGTTCCTCCTCCTACCTATTTCACAGAGAAATTAATTAAAAAGACAATGGTTGATTCCAGTGGCGGCTCGCGTATTGGCAGCGTGGCACTGCGGGAGCGACAGTGCTCTCTCTCTCTCGCAGCCTCGCATGCAGCTTCCTATGTGCGCATACGCACAACAGTCAAACACCACGCTTCACAGTTCCAGCGGCTTGGCGTTTGACTGTTGTGCGCATGCGCACATAGGAAGCTGCATGCGAGGCTGCGAGGGAAAGAGAGCACTGTTGCTCCCGCAGTGCCACGCTGTCAATACGCGAGCCGCCACTGGTTGATTCAAAATACATATATTGGGTAAATTAAAGCAAATTTGGAGCTTTTGCCGATGGTAATGAAATAGGTAGTGTAAAATTTTTTAAAAGATCAGTGTAAAATTTTCTAAAAGATCAGTGTGAAATTCACAAAATCAGAAAGACAGAAAATAAGTCCAATATAGGAGAAAGATTTCGAACGACGAAACAAAGGTTGTTTACGAGTCATTCCTCTCAAATTGCTGAGTCTCCAGATTCCTTGCTCGAGGTTATAGAGATTATTGTCAAACTGGATATAAGATTACGGTGAAGGGACTATTGTCTTGTGATAAAGCCTTGGGGATAGATGTCCAGTTAAGCCCTGTTATGCCCTTACAAGCAGATGGTGATGAATTATCAGCTGAGCTTTGATATTTGCTTTTATGCAAATGTTTTGATGGATGATCAGAATAGTTATTTTTTGTCTTTATACACGGAAGGTGATAGCTAGATAATTTTTGAGTACATTTTTGCTTTTATATACAGTTGGTAATGGATGATCAGTTGCACTCTAAATTGTATGGCACTCGACTGTCTTAATATATATGCTTACACATTCGGGTAGGTTGAGTGGTCCAGGTTAAAGGAAAACAGTTCAACGCATTCAAGTATCGAAATTAAAACCACTGTATTTCAAAAACTAAGAACGAGGTTCAAATTCCAAATATGTATACTTATAACAACCTTTACAAAATAGTTGAAATATTAGAATATTGAAATTAAAACCACATTTCCGAAATAATTCCAAATAATAAAATATCGAAATTATACAACCACCGTATTTCAAAAACTAAAAACTTGATTCAAAATTAAAATCTGTATTGTTGTAGGGTCTTTCAAAAATCTGCAAATTACTTCTTACAGTTTCTAGCTAGCAATTTTAGTTTTCGAGATATAAACATCACAAACTTAAAAAAAGGAAAATTTTCAACCTTCTTGAACTTGATAAGACAATGCCTCGAAAACTTAGAAGCTTCGTAAAAAAACACATCCAGAAACTGAATTTCTTACTGAACACGTTTGCTGCTGCCTGTTTATATCTTTTATTTGTAGTCTAGATGATATTTGGAATGAAAGCAAGCAAAGTGAGGCACTCGCACAACAAACTTTTTAAATTTTTTGAAAAGAAAAGTGTTCAGAATGATAAAATATTGAAATTATTTTTACTTATTCATCAATAGAACCCCATTTCCGGCAGAACAAGTGTATACTGTTTCTATTTTTATCTATAAGGCTCTATGATATAAGCGTCTAAAGTGAATAAATTTTTGGTACCGCTCTAATTTCAGCCAGAGTTACTCCAACTATAGTTATTATTCACCAAAATGGAAACACTCAGTAAGAAATACATTTTCTAATACGGTGGGAATTTTTGAACGATTCCACGATGCTTCAATTTTCTCGTCGAAAACGAATAGCTATTTTTTTAACATGAAATTAATCTGAAAAGCAACATCGAAACCGCCAAAACTAACTTAAAACTAAACCATATCCAGAACTTCCTTTAGTTGACTGGGACTGCTGTTGAACTGGAGGTCTGTTCATACCCAAGATGTCCGACATTCCTCCTACAACGGTGAAGGAAAAAAAGTTTGAAACTACATGCAATATTTACCCATTAAAGAAATATAAATATATCCATATTTTGACTGACCTTTTTCCACCAGTAGGTTCCAACACGTTGCACAATACGTTTATCTACACACAAAAGTTCTTAGCAGCCCAAGTAATTGTTCTTATTTGGTCTCGACAACTCACAACTTAACTTCTGTTCTAACCATATGATTTACAAAATAATTACGTGGTTCTAGTATTCGATATGTATACATTCTGTATTATATATTCTGTATTATATATTCTGTATTATATATTCTGTATTATATATTCTGTATTATACATTCTGTATATATACAAAGATATTTTCTGAAGTAATAAGTAGTTTTTTAGTTACCATGTCTAATCCTCAAACATACGCACATGCGAACGAACATTTTTTGCAAGTGTTTGAAATGTGTTCTGGAGGTGTCAAAACATTTTTTTTCATCAAAATCTCAAAATTAAGCTTTTGCATTTCCAATAAGTTGACAATTCTTGACACTTCATCAAAAAATATTTTTCCTGTGCCCGAAATCTGTGCAGGTTGAAATTAATCTAAAAAAAAATTGGCAATGGGCCCAGTTCGATGGAGCCGAAATGGTTTCTCTTGAATAGCGTCTTTCTGCAGATGGTTTGTTCTCTTCAGACATTTTCGAAACAGTTCAAAAAATTAAAATACCGAAATTAGAAGCAAATGTTCAAAGTAGTTCAAAATATTAAAATCTCAAGATTAGAACCGCCTTTTCAAAATAACTCAAAATATTGGAATATCTTAAATTATAACCACCTTTACGAAATAGTTGAAATATTAGAAAATTGAAATAAAAACCACATTTTCAAAATAGTTCCAAATATTAAAATATCTAAATTATAACCACTATATTTCGAACATTAAGAGCCTGATTCAAAATAAAATTATATATCCTTGTAGTCTTTCAAAGAGCTACAAATTATTTCTTATATTTTATAGCTAGCACTTTTAGTTTTTGAAATATGAGCATTACAAATTTGGAAGAAGAAAATTTTTCAATCTTCTTGAACTTAATACGACAATACCTCAAAAACTATTCAAGCTTTGCAAAATACAAGGGTTAATCAAGAAGTGAATTTCAAGAAGTGAATTGTAGAAGATATTTCGAGTAAAATTAAGCAAAGTGAGGCAAAAACTCGTTCACACAAATTGTTTTTCATTTTTTTGAAAAAGAAAAACTGTTTAAAATATTGAAATTATTTTTATGTATTCATAAGTAGAACACTATTTCCAACAAGATAAGTACAAATGATTTACAGTTTTATGCATTGGGTTCTGAAATGTAAGCCTCCAAAATGCTTACATTTTCCGTAAAGCTCTGATTTCAGCCCGAGTTACCCCAACTATTATTCACCGAAAGGGAAGCACAGCTCAGTAAGAAATGCATTTCCCAATACGGTGAAAATTTTTGAAAGAGTCGACGGACGATTCGTGAATGAAGTTTTCTCTTCGAATACGAGCTATCTCTTAATATCTTTTGCTACGTCTAAATCACTCTGCAATGCAATGTCAAAACCGTCAAAACTTACTTGAAAGTAAACCATATCCAGAACTTCCTTTAGCTGGCTGGGACTGCTGTTGAACTGTAGGTTTGTTCATAGCTCCCGACGTTCCTCCTACAGTGGTGGAGGAAAAAAACGGTTTGAGACGACATGCAAAACTTTTAATTGAAATTTATGTCTTCTTATTATATAAATATAAATCTATCCACGGTTTGACTGATTTTTACCCACAACTAGGTTGTGACACACCAGACAGAAAATCTCTGTTTTAAGTTTTTGCATAATACGTATATCTAAACACACAAAAGTTAATAACAGTACAGGTAGTTGTACTTATTATAGTATCGACCACGCACAACTTAAAATTTCGAATAATTTCTGTTCAAACCATACAATTTAAACAAAAACTATCTAATTCTAGTTCATAGATACTGAATGTATACATAAATATTTTTTGTAGTAATGCGCACATTTGTTCTTTAGTTATCATATCTGACCCTCAGACACGCCCACATATAAACGAAAATTTTTTGTAAATGTTTGAAATGTGTTCTGGAGATCTAAAAACATGTTTTGTGTTTCAACAAAATCTCAGAACCAAAATTTTTTCGAAAACAATACATTTTACAATAATGTAAGAAAGTAATATGCATTTTTCGACGAAGTAAAAAAATTTTGACAACTCATCAAAAAATGGCTTATTTTGTGTGTGTGCCTGAGATCTATGGCCAGGTCAAAGTTATTCTCAAAAATTCAGCAGTGAATCCAGTCCGGTGGAGCCAAAATTGTTTTCGTGACTAACGTCATTCTGTAGATCGTTTGTCCTCTTTAGACATTTTTAAAGCAGTTCAAAATATTAAAATACCAAAATTAGAATCACATTTTCAAAGCATAAGCACAATATTCAAATACTGAAGTTAGAACCACAGTAAAAATATTAGAATATCGAAATTAAAACCACCTTTTCAAAATATTTTAAAACATTAAAATATTAATATTATAACCACTATATTTCGAAAACTAAGAGCCCAATCAAAAATCCAGTGTTTTCCATGTTGGTCCTTCAAGGAGCTCCGAATGACTTGTCTACTGTTCTGTTCATAGTTTTTTAAATATAAGCATCACGAATTTAAAAACGGAACAATTTCAATTTTCTTCAAATCGATAAGGCGATTACTCAAAATCTATAAAATCTTTTCAAGAAAAAAGAGAGACAGAGGGGAAGGGAGAGAGGGAGAGAGAGGGGGAAGGGAGAGAGGTAGAGAGAGGAAGGGAGAGAGGGAGAGAGGAGGGGAGGGAGAGTGGGGAGGGAGTGTGGAGGGGAGAGAGAGATGGGAGAGAGATTAATCGGATTTCCTACTGAACATTTTTGTCCCTTGCTATTTATATCTAGGTTTTATAGTTTCGAAGATATGAATGAGTGAAAGTAAGTAATGTGAAGTGAAAACTCGCTCAAAACTTTTATGTTTTTCTGAAAAAAGTTTAAAATATTAAAATTATTTCTATATAGTCATAAATGGCACTTTATTTTCGATAAAACAATTAAATTCGTTTTCTTTTTTATATATTCGGATCGGAGATATAGGCGTCCAAAGTGCTTACATTTTTCGCAAAGCTCATGTTGTAACCAAGTACCCCAACTATAGATTACTCGCGTAAAAACTAAGCCCGATGAATAACTTACTTGAAACTTGAGCATATCCATAACCCGTGCTGTGTAGGAACAGAAAGATCAGGAACTAGTTTCGAGGACGCTTTCAATTTCTTTTGTAACTTTGGAACGGAACGCATTCTGTATTGGAAAAAAATAATTTCGAGCGGATCTACGTTCGAAAATTTTTGGATTTTGTGGTCACATTCACATTCTTTTTCAGCGTTCCTTTCTTAGATTTTTTCGCAAGTGCAGGGGAATTCAGACTTTGAAATCAAATTCGTGTTAAGCATGACAAACTGCATGTCATTTTGAATTCTGGTCAAAAATGATACGCAATTTGCTAAATATGATGCAGTTTCCCAAGTTATCATATACTGACACCTAAGTATGACAGAAATATACTGAGCACGAATCCTAATGATATCTACATTTAATGGAATCTACTGAAAAATAAATACTCTTTAATGCTTCTTTTTTACACGGTTTCATTGAAATTTTATTATTCTTGAAATTTTACAACATACGTATTTGCGACGACAATACAACATTTCATCAAATTTAAGTTGACATCATCCCCGTATTCTAACCCCCCTTTCCCAAACACACACACAGAATCATGCCCAGAATGACCCCTAAAAATCCCATTGTTGATAGTTTTACAACTTTTCTTTTTATATATAGGGGAGACCGGGGTAAGATGACGAGCTGGACAAGATGACGAATCACAGTTTTAACGACTTTATTCTTAGGTGGCAGCACTTGACGAGCATAGGTTCAATCCCCTGTATCAGAGCAACTAATCGCATGCGGAAGGCCCCATTCTTGCTACACGTACAATTTATATACTTAGTCAAACTTTATTAAGGGCCGTGAAACTATTTTCGATTTGCACTAAATAAGCTTGAGCTACTTAAAGGTAAGTCATAAAATTCTGATATAATTTATGGTTACACTTTATAGAATTAAATACTCAGCTAAGCTATCATAGTTTTAATCTGATGCATAGTTTACTGTGCACCAACCATATTGTTTCTTTTAGTCATTCGAGGCAAGATGACGAAGTCCGTCATCTTGTCATCTTCCACAAATGAAAGCACGCCTATTTCTTTAGGTGCTAATGATAGTGATACTGAAAGTGTAGATAATCCCAACTGTGAACAAATTACGAGATCAAGATGCTCTCCTTTTCCATCAATATTTAACTTTAAACCCTTACCACAAGTTGAAAGATCAACGAAGAAGAGAAGAAAAATGTCAACCAGTGTTTTAACAAGTTCACTAATAAGAAATTTGCTTTGAACAAATTACGAGATCAAGATGCTCTCCTTTTCCATCCATATTTAACTTTAAACCCTTACCACAAGTTGAAAGATCAACGAAAAAGAGAAGAAAAATGTCAACCAGTGTTTTAACAAGTTCACTAATAAGAAATTTGTTGCTTGAGAAACAAAATTCAAAGGATGAAAGGGAAAAAAAAAGAAAACACAGAGAAATAAGAAGAAAATTGCTAAACAATTGCGTTTCGAGGTAAGCGCAGATCAAAAGAGCGAGGATATTAACTGCCCAGCTTGTGATGAACTTTATATTGATCCACCCGACGAAGACTGGATACTGTGCTTGCTCTCAATGCTTGGTGACATGAAAACTGTACTGGATACGAAGGAAGGAAATTCATCTGTGACTTTGGTGAATAACATAATTCATTAATGATTGCACAACTTTGAACTCTATTAGTGTTTTGCACGTTCTTTAAATACTTCAAAAGTCTTGTTAGGTCAAAATTTGCAAGTTGTCACCTTGCCCCATATTGAAAGTCATTTTGCCCCAGCACTGGGGCAAGATGATTTTTTTTGACAATATGTTAAAACATGTTTTTGCATGGTCTAATTTGGGAGATTATCCGATATAATTTTTTTTATTAATAATGGAACGTATGAATAATTTATTTATGTTGCAAAAAATATGCATTATACGTTTTACGAATTAAAAAAAAATCAAATTCGTTAACATCGTCGTCTTACCCCGGTCTCCCTATCTATATATATATCTCTCTATCTATCTATCTATATATATATATATATATATATATATATATATAGACATATATATATATATATATATATATATATATATATATATATATATATACATATACATATATATATATATATATATATATATATATATATACATATATATATTTTATATATATATATATATATATATATATATATATATATATATATATATATATATATATATATATATATATATATATATATATACATATATATATTTATATATATATATACATATATATATTTATATATATATTTATATATATATATATATATATATATATATATATATATATATATATATATATATATATATATATATATAAATATATATATATATAAATATATATATATATATATATATATATATATATATATATATATAT